>PVIJ01003064.1:103735-143456 GCA_004024925.1 Scalopus aquaticus | reverse complement strand
GGGGGAGGGGAGGATAAGGGCACAAAATGGAAGAGAGGAGAATACAGGGGACTATGGAGATGGATCACGGGTGAATTGGTAGTGGGCTGCCCAAGGGGAATACAAAATGTAAAAGACATAACAATAAAAAAAAAATCAAAAAAAAAAAAAAGAATTCTCTTTGGCCTATAGACAACCCTCTTAAAGGTATTTAGAGGTATACTAGACACCATCCAGGACTTCTTCCTGGGCCAGTGCCCAAACTCCTCCAGTGCTACCTCCCCTCCTGCCTGTTCACTTTGCTTGAACTCATTTCTCCATTGTAGATCAGAAAGTCCTCTCCTTAGCAGATGCTCAGCTCTAGGACAAGAGTACTACACTCTCCTCAGAGTTACCTCTGACGGGTGAGCCTCTGGGGCCCTGCACTTATCTCACTTGGTTTTGGGAGGGGAATAAAATGTCATTCATGATGAAAGCAGTATTCCTGAGGATTCTGGCCACTGTTTCCTCATATCTTCCAGTTCTCTGCATATAAACATAGACCTACAGCTGAGTGGGGAGATTTCTGAGGCAGACCCTTTCTATAAGCTCTTACCAAGCTCCAGGGTCAGTGTCTCTCTAAGCTGTGAAGTAGTACAGGGTTTTTTGTCCTCAGGCTTAGCCTTAGTTTAAAAGTCAGGGCATAGATATTCACACACAAACAGAATGAGGTTGGATCCTTCTCTTACACTATATACAAAAATTAATTCAATATGGACCCCAAACCGAAATACAGGAGCTAAAATCTAAAATTCTTAGAAGAAAACTAGTTCTAAATCTACATGATCTTGAGTTAGGAACTGATTTCTTGGACATGACACCTAAAACACAAGCAATCAAAGAGAAACAGATAAACTAGACCTTAATAAATTCTTTCATGCTCTAAAGAACACTATCAAGAAAGAAAAAAAGACAATCAACAAAATGTATCTGATAAGAATCTAGCATCCAGTATACATTAAAAACACAACTTAACTATAAAAAGGTAAGTAATCCTATTAAAAATGCACAAAGGATTTAAATAGACTTTTCTTTAGCGAAGATAAACAGTCAATAAGCACTTGAAAATGTGCTTATTACACTCCATATTATTATACACTCCATATTATTATCATGGAGATGCAGAGTAAAACTATAATGAGATACCACTTCACACTCACTAAAATGGATAAATAACAAGAACAATAACAATGACAACAACAAAAAGATGGACAATAACAAGTGTTGACAAAGATACGAAGAAATTGGGACTCCATACGTTGCTGGTGGGAATGTTAAAGAGTACAAGAGTACAGCTTGGAAACAGGGCAGTTACTCAAAAAGTTAACCATGAAATTATCATATTACCCAGAAATTCCTAAATATATACCTATGAGAATGAAAGCCTGTAATCATCCAAAAGCTTGTATAAGAATATTCATAGCAATGTTGTTCATTAATAGTCAAAAAGTGGAAACAATTTAAATGCCCATCTACTAAAGAACAGGTAAAAAGGTATAGTATATTACTGGTCAACATTGAGATCATTACTGACTTAAAAAGGCCCTAATCTGTAGTATCTTGGGTTACTGAACATGAATTTAACCCTGAAAATTTTTTATCAGCTTTCATTTTGAAGATATTTCATGTAATTCATTTTATATGTTTCACGATGTAAATTTATCCAGTAGGACTGCAACAACATCCTAAGCCAGCCTAGAATGATGTAATATTGCATCACATTGCATAATACTATCATGCACACATCATCCAGAGTTGACTGCATCATTTTCTGATGCAATGCAATACTACTGCCAGGCGGCTGCTGATGTCAGCAGTGCACTATTGAAAGCCCTGTCAGAAAGGTTGAGCATTGAAAATATTTCAGACTTTGTGCGAGACAGTTTAAGCTACTGTTCCATAGAACTGTTATTATTTTATCCATTTAGGCACAATACAGAACAGTAATGCCTCAAAAGTGTGTTAATAGCGTGGACAATTTCTGCTCTATTTGTGGGGAAGTGACATTTGCCAACCAGAAGAAAAGTATCACTTCTCAGGCCTCCCTGGTGGCGCAGTGGTTGAGCGCTGCTCTGTGGAGCTGTCAGCAGCTGCGACACGAGTTCGACGCCTGGCTGGGGAGATTCCCACATGGTGCGGCAGATCTCGCCTGCCTTGCCCACTGCTCCCCTCAGCAGTGTATTTCCGTCAGTCTGCCTGTTCTGCTCTCCACTCTGTCTCTGGTGAACCCTCTCGCCGCCCCACGCCTCTGGCCTGTACCCTAGCTTGTATGCATAAAAAAAGAAAAGAAACATATCCTGAATTGTCTTTGAGTATCAGATGATACTGCTGAAGTCTCAACATGAAGATTGTAAAAGGCAGAAGAATGGAATGCAGGCAAACCAATGAAAGGATAACTCAGCAGTCCACAAGCATTTTCATGTTCCCACAAGCTATGGAGGCAAACTATCCCAGGACATGATGAACGTATCATCCTAAAAGGTTCACACTACTGGAAGTACATGTGTAGGGCAAGGAAGAATAAGTGGTCAAAGATGAGGAGAATTGTGGTGCTCAGAACAGAAGTATAAAAATGATGAATGTCAGTTTGGGAGAGTAGGCAAGGGTTTGGTTTTTAATATATGGCATTCAAACGTGTACAGAACATCCTGGTGTTCCAAAAGCAGTTAGAAAAAGGGAAGTTAGACTAAATTCTCACTCTTACTAAGCCAAATTCATCCCCCATGAGTTTTTCCTTTTTCTGGGGTTATTCACTGAGCCCCAGGAGTAAGTTTCATCTTCCTTCCCTCCTTGACTGCAGTAGTGTGCTGAGTTGGCTTATATCATTTAATGAAAATTGATTATTAGCCTTTCCCAACTCTGCCTTCAGTGATTTCACATTGAATCTTGAAGTTGTTCATGGTGGGAGTACTTAGAGTATAAAAATCAGCAAATGACATCAATTAGCACCTCATAAATGGGTTGTTAAATGTATAACCAACATTTACCAATCATTGCTTTAAGAATAAAGTAGGGTTAGTGATTGTGTGTGACCTTAAATAGCATGGTCTTAACTTTGATGTTAAGAAGGTATTTGGGCAATACTAGAAAGAGATGAGAAAACTAATCATCCAGATATTGGGGCAAGAGGAGCATTCTTTTTACAGGAAATAGCCAATGCAAAGCACATGATGTATGTGTTTGGTGTTCAGAGAACAGCAAAAAACAAAAACAAAAAAAAAGTGGGGGCTGGGCAGAGGAAGTGAAGGAGGAAATGGTAAGGAATGAGGTCAGAGATGGATGATGAGATGAGAAGCAAATCATCAAAAACTTTTTCAATGATTATAAGGAATTTGGTCTTTACTCTTTTGCAAAGGGTTGCTTTATGTGAAAAATAGTTTTCAAGGGGGTAAGGCATCCACAGGAAGACCAATTAAGAAGCTACTGCAACAATCTAGGTGAAAGATTATATGACTAGGACCAGAGGGCTAGTGGTGGAGGGGATGAGAAGTGGCCACGTTATGGATATGAATTCAATAGCATCATTATTAGCAAGTAGCCTTCAGTTCAATAAAACAAAGACCATCCTAACAGAGTTTTTATAATTCCCAACTGGGTATTTTATAATAGACAAGATGGTACCAAGTTTTCTGTGATAATCAGAATGAAAGCTGATAGTTACCCATCAGAGATAGTAGGGAAGTTTCCTATGTTGGGAGAAGCTCACTCTCACTGACTTCACATATTCTACAATGGCATAAGGCTTGGCTGCCCAATAAAACATTTCTGTTGTAATGTGATAACTGAGTCAAGGCTACCTACAGGAGCAAACGGAATTGTATATACCTATTCAAGGGACTTCATATATGTTAACACATACACATATCCATATATAAAAATATACAGATACAGAGAGATGAAAGTCCTTTGACTTAGGTGTATCATTTCAAAGGGTTTGCGGGTAAAGTGGGGTAGAAGGGGATTGTTCAGTGCTTGTGTCGCTCTCCGTGGTCCTGAAACTATAGTGCCGGGATAGTGTTCTCTCAACTCAGCTACACATCTCCCATGGAGATAAGGTTATTGAGTTATGAAATCACATAAGGTAGAGGTAGGATGATTAGGGACGTTAGAGAACAAAGATAGAAAGGATTTCTTCAGGATATTACAACTGGCAGGATTTCAAGTAATATCTAGTCCAATCCCTTACTTTTGCAACTGAGGAAACAGAGTTAGAGTAGAAGCCCATTTGTCCCTGTAGCAGAGATCCGGGACCCACTGTCATTTGGGATGGGGTAAAATGAGAGAGGGCTAGTCCTGTGGGACTGTGCTTAACATTTCTCTATTTCTTCTTTCTAGTGGGTAAGGTTGACATGTAATGTTTTGTAAATTTAAAGCGTACTGTTCTAACATAAGAGCTTTCTACTACCATTTGAGTTTTCTCTTATCATATGACCCCACTTACCATTCAGTGAAAAAGCTTTCTCAAAACATGCTTTGGTTTGTGCATGAATTTCCCTACAATAAGTTTACACCTGGCATCCCCAATATGGATTTTATAAATCTGAGTGTAAGGGAGTTGCTGGTTGGTGTTGCTTCAACTTCTCAGACCTCTGAAAATAACCAGTACTTTTAACTAATTTTACCATACTTCTAATTAGCCTGTTATGATTTCTGAAAGCTTAGAGAACTTAAAGGAGGTTGAGATGCATTTACAAATTAGTTTTTGCCCTTGTATGTCTGACATTATGCCCAATAAGGTTATAGAACTGCCACTTGGTAGAGTACAATTAACAAGGTTGCAGGATAGAAGAAAGAATAGAGGGGTAAAGCACCCAGTGTCCAGCCAGGCACAGGTTTGGTGGCAGAAGAGCTCACACCGTAATCTAAGAGTGAGACAGAAAAAGAAAGAGACAAGTGTCTGTTGAGACAGGTAAACACACAGATGAAACTATTGGAGTTTCCTTTGTCTAAACTACCTTGGTAAACACTGACATGCCTGAGAGATAAAATTTATGTATGTGAGGAAGCTAGATTAAATATTCATTTTAAATATTATTAGACTAATTGTGTATTTTTAACTAGTCTGACAGACAATAGTAACTACTGAACTAGTGAAATGTAAAATGTCCTTGACTCTCGATCTGTACATAGGACAAAACCATCTGTGCAGCTGAGGACATACAAGCTCCTGCCTTGTCCTCCCAGAAGCTCATTGTCACCTTGGATTGCAGATGGTGACAGCTCAGCTGCCCTGAGCACCAATTTATTTTAGCTTCAGGACCCCAGAATCAAACAGAGGTATTGGGCACACATCAAGTGGCCCTTGGGGCTAGGAAGAGTAGTTTTGAAACCCACAATACAAACTGAAGTCTGGAAAGGGAATTTTCATAGCTATTTTATCCAGAGTCAGAAATGTAGGGCTGAAAGGGGAGAAGAAAACCAGTCTTCCTTTTTTAAGCACTTCCCACCTGCCTGTGTCTCAGAACACTTCAGATCCATATGGTAGGTGCTTTTAGCAAAATATCTATCTCTAAGTCTGAGTCCCAAGGTTCTCACCAATATGCTATTTAAAGTGTACAGGTGTCAACTGAGACCAGGAAGTTTTTTTTATATATATATATTTTATTATTATTTGTATCTTTTACATTTTGTATTCCCCTTGGGTAACCCACCACCCATTCACCCGTGATCCATCTCCGTGGTCCCTTGTGTCCTTTTCTACTCCATTTTGTGCCTTTATCTTCCCCCTCCCCCAAGCCCCCTCCCCTCCAAGTGTCTGAGACCAGGAAGGTTTATGTGGAGAACTACTAAATGGTTCACTTTTCCCTACTTTTCCTCCTCCCCACGCAACTGACTCACTCAACTTTTCAAGTTAGGGTCTTTCTCTAAATAAATACATTTGCCATTGCTGCTCTGCCTTTCGCTCTTACTGGATCTTTTATCTTTCTGTTATCAATTGTCTTTCAACTTGACTGAATGTGCTATAGCCTTCCTGGTTGTAAGAAAATTCCCTCTTACAAACATATTTTAGCAAATGAAGAAAATATGCTGACAGGAAGAGGGTCCTTCGTCTTTTATTATCCAATCCAAAAAGAATCTGGTGAGTTATTATATGATTTGCCCTTGAGAACTCTGGTCTGGATGTGGAGGTTTAAAATAGAACTAAGGGAGGACCTCTACCCAGGCCTTCAGATTTCCCTAGCTTTGGGTGTTTCTCATAACAGGGAGTTTGCCTGGGGGACAAGGCCGTTAGAAACTAAGTAAATGATTGGGGGTGAAGGAGTCTCTGGAAGGGCTGTGTGCTTATAAAGGCCTCAGGAGGCCACAGTACAGGAGCCTGATCCTGTATTGAAGGCTGAAGCTGACTTAATTGCTAGTAATTAAGGCAGGATCTATAGTTTCTGGGCATGCCTAGTGGGGGAGGGGAGGGCTTCTGGCCTTGGATGAGCTGCAGGAAAGCAAGTGGCTGCTCCACTGAGCTCACAGCTCCAGCACTCCCAGCAGGGCCTGTTGCTGGGCAGTTTTCAGCACCAGGAGTCCTTGCAAACCTGCTCTTCAAGGATGGAGAATTTTCTTTTAAAGGAAATAAAGGTAGAATAGAAATAGTCTTGGGAGTGTACTATAGGTCAGGCATTTTGCTAAGCACATTTAATTCTCAAACCATCTCAATGGGTGAATTAATTGGTGATGATAATAGAGGATTAGATAATTTATTCAAGGTCTACAGTTAGCACAGAATGCAAATATAGTTCAGTGGATTCCTGAGTTGGTGCTTTCGAGAACCATGCTATTTTGTAGAGGTTGCAAGCTGTTAGCCTGCAACGCTGGATCTGCCCTTCAATATATTTCCTAATGTATTTCATTATGGTCCCTATATTTTCTTAGAATACAGAAATGTCCAGAAGTCAAGATTCTGAATTTCTTTTAAGAATGATAAGAGCTGCCAAAATTGTCCCAGTTTTTGCATGACAATAACGAGTTGGGGACTGAGTAGCAGCTGTCCCTTCTAGAGAGGAAATCTCCAGTTCCCTGAAGAATATTTTTCTGTTTATACTACTCCCTCTTGCCTAACTCCTAACTTATTTTAAACATTTATGGAACTCGTCTGGCCTTTGTTGGCATTTTGAAATTGTAACACTGCCTCCCTCCACCACCACCACCAATGCAAAATAGAATAAAACATAAAATAAGAAGAAAAGGTAAAATAGAGGGATGAGGCATGAGGCCCATTATACAAACAACAAATATCCTTACACTCAGTCAGACACTCAGAGAGCCAAAGCTCATCACTGAGACCAGGTTATCCCTAGTCTCATTTTCAAGCTCACAGATAAGCAGAGATGTTGGGGGAGGGTGGGGGAGATCTGCAGAAATCTCAAGAAGCGTTGTATAGCCTGAGACAAGCAAATTTCCTTGTCTACTTCTAACAGATTACCTTCCATAAAGCTTTGCTGTGTCTCTGCTTTATCATCTCTGCCTGAGCTTCCAGCTGGACGGAATCCGAAAGCTAAAAGCCTGCAACTTGCAGAGAGGGAGGGCATTTGGCTGCACTACAGCTGTATGGCCACACCAGCCTGCTTGCTTCTGAGTAATCAGGTGGGAAATTTCATCTGAGTCTAGAGTTTCCTGCTGTATCAGTCTCTTCCTGGCCCCTGCAGAGTTCGGACTCATACACCTGCACTAGCAAACCTGCCCTGTAAAGCAGAGGAGGTTTCGGAGAGGAGCATACAATCTAACAGTTTATGGTTTCCTTCAACCAACAGACTCAGTCACTCTGATCAAGTGAGGAAGCATCAGTAGGTGGTTTGAGGCTGCGGTGTAGTTTTAGAAGTCCTTGGAATATGCAGAAAATGATCTCACATAAGACACCTCCAGAGAAACTCGAGATCCACTGTGACCACTAAACTAAGGCCGTGAGACTCCAGAGGGCTTTGTCTTAGAATAAATTTATGCATAAGAGTGACAATTAAACTTGGGTTATTGATAATGAGGGTGGTTCTTATCAACAGCTTTCCCCTAATGACCTGTAGGCCAGCTGGCATTTTCACACTTTCAGAGGCCCACAGACTAACGCTTCTGTGTGTGCTCTGGTCTCTTTCTCCCAGACTTATTCTAGGATTTTCCCTAAAATATCTGTACAAAGGTTGTTCTTTCCTGAAACTAGACCTTGAAGGTTCCCTACAAGGATGATTCTAGCCTTGAGCAGAGGCAATGTGGGAAGTCCAGAAAAGCAGAGAATGGACTTACAGAGTCCTATATCCTGGCTTTGCCATTTGTTAGCTGTAGAGATCTACTAATCACCTAACCTCACTGAATTCAGGCTTCTACATTCAAGAAATACTTAAAAACCCTACCTCCTCGGTTGGAATAAAAACTCTTTGAAAGAACGCAACACATAAAAGAACTTAGAGCACTTGGCATAGAGGAGTCTGATAAAGGGTCTTGCTTGTTCAGTACCTGCTGGTCTTTCTAATTTCATCTCCCCCCATGCCCCTCCCCCTCTCAGTGCTATGTTTCTTCTGATAAGAACATTCTTTCCACCCTCCATCCTGCACTTCCCTTTTACTCACCCCTTAGATCACTCCCCTCCCCCATCTTCTAGACTGAATGGGGTCCCCTTGCTGCATTCTTTCTAGAGCACCTTGTGTTTTTTCTTCATAGCACTTATTGCTGTTTGTGAGATGATGCTACTATTGTTCCTCCCACTACATTTAGGACTACAGGAGAGAAACATTCAGCTGTTTTGCCCACTCCTGCTTCCCACATACCTGGCACATAGTAAGCCCCAAATAGTTGCTGAATGATTAACAAATGACAAAACTCAGCTTGAACTTCCTTTTGGTTATACAATCAATGGACAGTTAGCAAGCATGTGTTAAGAGAACTTTGTACAGGGCCTCCCTGGTGGCGCAGCAGTTACGCGCTGCGCTGCGGAGCTGTTGGCAGCAGTGACACTAGTTCTATGCCCAGCCTGGGAGATTCCCACATGGCGTGGCAGACCTTTCCTTCCTCACCCGCTGCTCCCCTCAGCAGTGTATTTCCGTCGATCTGCCTATTCTGCTCCCTACTCTGCCTCTGGTGAACCCTCTCACCACCCCATGCCTCTGGCCTGTACCAGCTTGTATGCATAAATAAATGAATCTTTAAAAAAAGAGAGAACTTTGTACATACACAATAAATAACTTAAAAGTTATCTAAATGTAAAAGATGCAGATGCACGATCTAAAATTATAAAACTCCTAGGAGGGAACCTAAGACTAAATCTTCGGACCTTGAATTTAATGCTTGAATCTTCACAATATGAATATCAAAAGCACAAGCAACAAAAGAAAAAATAGGTAACTAGATGTCATCTAAATTAAAA
Organism: Scalopus aquaticus; assembly: GCA_004024925.1. Taxonomy (NCBI): domain Eukaryota; kingdom Metazoa; phylum Chordata; class Mammalia; order Eulipotyphla; family Talpidae; genus Scalopus; species Scalopus aquaticus. The sequence goes on along the minus strand of PVIJ01003064.1, from coordinate 134,095 downwards.
ACTCTGTGCCTCAAAGGACATTTACAAGGAAGTAAAAAGACAACTCGGAGAATGGGAGAAAATATTTACAAATCCTTTATTTGATGAGGGATTTACATATAGAATATATAAAGAACTCTTACAACTTGTTAATGAAATGGTAAATAACCTTTCTGCAAAGATATGCAAATGACCATTAAGCACATGAAAAGATGCTAAACATTATTAGCCATCAGGGAAATACAAATCAAAACCACAGTGAGATACTACTTCACACCCACCAGGATAGCTACAATCAAAAAAGTCAATTAATTACAACTGTTGGCAAGGATGTTAAGAAATCTAAAACCTCATACATAGCTATTGGGTGAAAGAGGGTGCAGGCACTTTGAAAAATGGTTTGGTATATCCCCCAAAAGTTAAACATATAATTGCCATATGACCAGCAATTCTGCTACTGGGTATATACCCCAAATAAATGAAAATATATGTCTATACAAAGAGCTTGTGTGGAAATATTCATAGCATTATTGTCTATAATAATAAAAAATGGAAATAATACAAACATCCATCATTTGAAAACTGAAAAAATAAAATGTGGTATATCCATAGAAGGGAATATTATCCACACTTAAAAAGGAATGAACTACTACATTACAACATGAATAAACCATGCTAAGAGAAAGAAGTAAGACACAAAGGACAACAGTTTGGATAGTTCCATTTACATCGAATGTACAGAAGAGGCAAATCCATTGAGATAGAAAGTATGTTAGTAGTTGTCAATGGCTAAGAGAATTGAGGATTTAAAGCTAAATGGTGCAGTGTTTCTTTGGGGGGTTGTGAAGATAGTCTAAAATTGATTGTGGTGATGGTTTCACAACTCTGTGAATATACTGAAAACCTTTGAATTATATACTTCATATGAGTGAACTGATTGATATGTGTATTATAATTTAAAGTTTTTTTAAAAAGAAATATGTGATCATGAATTATTAGCTATTAAAAGATGTGCATGACTATCTCCTATAGGAGTTAGCAAACCAGTTGGGAAAACAGGTATATATTGAACAAGTCATGTTAAGTGGGCTAGAACAAAATGCTACCTCTGGAACAGGACTTGCATGGCCTGGGAGGTGGGAAATCTTGCATAGAAGATATTTCAAATTTCAAGTTCAGAAAGTACATCCTATAACAGTTGATGGTGACAATAATTATTTTCTGATTATGTTGTCAGATTTTTCACATGTGTTAGTCAGATCTCCCCAGCTAGATCAACAGTTTGATCTTTTTTCCCCAACAACTGCAAGCACAGAACCTGTTGGGCAACTCGGGGTGATGGGGGCGATTAGGTTCTGTGATATGGATGGAGCCAGAGTCAGGGTTTAGATCTTCCTGTCTGAGCTGACCTCTCTTTTAATCATACCTGTATCACCAGAGGTTCCCTTTTTGCAAAAGGCTCTCCCACACTTTCATTTGTCAGCCTACCCCAGGGCCCAGGAGAACAGAAGAGAAAGCTAACATTACTGTCTGGAAGTAACTGGAGAATAGAAGAGCCAGGAGGCTGGTTTTACCTCAAGGCCATCAAGGGGGCAAACACCTGGCTGATGAAGGGTTAGCATGGAGATTACTATCCTGCTAAGTCCACGGAACAAGGTTGGTTATCTATTTTTGTGTTAGGTTTATAGACATTTTAGGGAGGGAGAAAATTAGTCTGAACCAAACTGTAGGGCTAAAGAAAGTGTGCGTGTGTGTGTGTGTGTGTGTGTGTGTGTGTGTGTGTGTGTGGAGAAGGAGCAGATCGTGTCTTTAAAAGGGGGAGAGAGATGCAAGCAATAAAGTTCAAAAAATTGTTTGTGATACCCAATATCCAGAGGATACGGTCCTCACATCTACAGTCCTGAGATGAGACAGATTACCTTAAGTCAGCCTCAATGTCCCTTTGGCGAGTTTGTTCTATTTAATATATCATTTAATGTATTTGTTCATTTAGGCCATGACTCATTGCTTCTCTGAATTCTATTTTTAGCTGTTGCTTCTCAGTTGGATTTTTCCACGTATTAGAAGCTCAACTACATGTCTAAGGGGACAGTGCCTGCCTTGGGGCTGAAAAATTGACCATACAGTTTTTTATTTGTAAATTGTTTAAGATTGTAGTGAAAATATCTTCAATGCCCCCTAAAACTTTTTGGATTGAGGTGTCACACTACAGAGAGTACATGAAGAAGAGCAAGTTGTTTAAAGCATGGTATAACTCTGAGATACCCAGAGGAGGACGGCTGTGATCTGTTTGCTGTTTGGGCACCTGACTTCTGATTCTCCTCTTTAGAAAGAGATCTGGTAGCAATATAAACAGGAAACAATCAGTTGAATATTCTGGTATAGCAGGGCAGTGAGGTTGTGAAAAGCTAAGAAGACATTGAAGATGAATGGAAGGTGGTCAGAAGAATGGACTCAAGGAGGGGTAATCAAACCCAGAGAAGGCAGAGTGCAAAGTTGAATGGAGAGAGAAGGAATCTCAGGACAGACAGATCCTGATGGAGACTAACCAAGGTGATGGATACATGGAGGCTGAGCTATAACTGAGTGTTAATATGGATTTTTTCTGAAATTTTTAACTGATTCATGAATATATTTATAAGTAGAGTCATAGAAATGTTCTGGAATGGCACACACCAAACTGATGAATTCTGGAAAGGAAAATTGAATGTAGATTAGGAGAAGCAGGGTGATTGATTGCCTTTTACTTTAAATACTACTTTTGAAAAAGTAACAAAAATGAATTCATATATTTCTTGTATATTTAAAAAACAAATAAAAGACAAAGGGGAGAGGGTCTAAGATTTTGTGTGCCCCATTGTTTAAAAATAAAATGAGAATCATGTAATTAGGATAAAATAATAACCAAAGTAGTCCTGCCGCTTGGAAATAAACACACTAAGGGAACATTCTCATGCAAACCCAGGATGCTGGATGTGGAGCGCAGGTAAGAAGAAGCTCCATGGTAGAGAAAATGGGGTGCTACGTTAACAGAATTGGGGACAAAAGGCCAGAACTGAGGATCACACCAATATCTGAGTGGATGAAACCATGGGTAAATCAGGAAGAACAAGCAGCTAACCAGGAGTGGAGCTGAACCAGAGATCGGAGGGCAGGAGCTAAAGGGAGGAGCAAGAGGGGACTGTGGGCCCAGATTCTAGACTAAGACATTTATCCTCAGCCTTATTTTCATTCTGCACCCCTAAATGATAACGCCATCAGTAAGCGGTCAGGAATTATACTTGGCCAAGTATCACTGCATGCTGGGATTACATGCAGACTTAGCATTCCCACACAGAGCACACCTGGGTTCTCAGGTAGAAATGGGGTTGGAAGAAAGCTTCCGAAAACAGGAGTCAATGGCCTTGGACATCAGTCTTAAAGGGAGAGAGGTCCAGAGTGAAGAAAAAGAGTGATTTAGAAATAGTCTAGAGGGATCTAGTAGCAAAGAGGGTGCTATTGGCAAAGGGACAGCCCTTCATTGTGTGGGCACTGCAGGAGGTCTGGCACCCCGGGCCTGCTTTCACTAACGTGCCCTGGTCAGGAGAGGACCCAAAACATCACCACACATCCAGCCGTGTCTGCGGCCACAGCACCGTGCTGTAGCTGAGTGTTTGCTCTGTCCTTGTTGGGCAGGCCCCGGGGCCAATGCTCCACTGACAGAGCAGAGAGAGCAGTGGCCCCCTCATTCTGTCCTCTGCTGCAGGGAAGCAGAACTGTGGACTCAAACCACAGTTTTGTCTGGGCTACAGACAACAGAGTGGGCTGCAGGAGTTCCAGGTAACTAGAAATCAGGGAAAGGCATGAAACCAAGAGCACAGTTGGGAGGAGAAACATCCCCGCTGTCGCCGCTGAAGGAGTTAAAGTCTCCTACCCGAGCAGGGGCAGGAACCACAGGAGAGACCACGAGGAGGTCCTGTTTCATGCCACCAGTTACGAAACAAGACATCGTGTCAGTTCTGAGGCCTTCCGGGCTTTAGCTTTAATTTCACGCATTTTTTAAAAGAGGATAAAGAAAGCCAGTTGTTGGATCTGCTGTGAACATTTAAAGAAAAGTGCTCTTAATCTATCACAGCATTAAGCATTGCTTGAGAAGACTCTATCACATCAATAAGACGTGAAACCTCTCTCTCGGGATTTCACCATATTTAACCACTGGAGGGAAAGATAACTTTCGCGTTTATGTAGGATATAAAAAGAAATTATTCAATAAACCTTGGCTCTATTTTTAAATGTATGTCTCTTAGCTTTTCAATTACTGGACAACAATGCAGTGTTTGCAATATTAAATCAAGAAATATTTTCTCATTTTAAGTGGGAAAATGCACTGCCTTTCTGGGTCTGCTCAGATCCATTTCCACAAACAAGTTAAATTGCTGGGGAGTAAGTATCTACCCATTTTTCCCTTTCAAGCTGTCCTATACAAAACTGCTCAAAAAACAAATAACCCAGCTGAAACATTTTTCTTCTTTTTTAAATCTGTGAGCCATCCAACAGTAAAAGCCTAAGACTGCAAGCTGCTAATGAGGGCCCTGGAAAGAACCAATAGATACTCAACTCTTAGAAGCACCTAGGCTAATTGGAAGGGAATTCCCACTCTCCCAACCCCTCTCTAGAGAAACTGAGAAACTCATCAAGGGTGTCTGAGAAGCTCTTACTTTCTTCTTTCTTTGGGGTTCCCTTCAGCTCTGGATGTAGCCCAACACCGTCAACTCGGAGACCCATGATCACAGTGGCAGCAGCACACATTTCATGAATGAGAACTAAACACTTTGTAGGTATTATCTCATTTAATCATGACAACAACTCGATGGGCGATCACTTTGCAGGTGAGGAAAGGGAGACACCGGTGGGGAAATGGCTGGGCACTGCCACTCCAGGTCGCCCTCCAGCTTCTGAGCAGGAGACAACAAAGGTAAGGGAACTTCCCCTGCTCTCCCCGGACAGGCAGGAGGGGGGCCAGAGACAACGAAGGGCCTGGGTCAGGTCCTGATAACGTGGGGTCCTGGTGTGACCCCCTGCCAAGTGGGACAGGCGTTCATCTTTCCCGTGCTTTCCTGCAGGCAGGCTTGCAGTGCAATTGTTTTTGTTGCGGCGGTTGATAATCACTTAAGTTGTCCTGAGAGAACAGAAGAGACCGCTTCCTTGGCTTGTCCCTCCTTCCCTTTGCTTATTCAGCATCTTCTCCCTGCTGTTGGGAGCAGCTGGGGTTAGTGAGCTGGAACCTCAGCAGATCAATACCGCGTGTGCATAAGGGTGTTGTTAGTGGACACTCATGTTCACGCAGATGCGTTCAGCATGTCAGTGGTGCGCAGAGGTTAAGTAGAATTTGTCTAATGTTAGGAGGTCCGCCTTATTGGAACATGAGACAGTTTCTACCTCGCTTCCTCAATACAACTTTAGGGGAGGTAAACTATGATTTATTTAAATATTTGTAGTAATGCTTCCTCTGCAGGATTTCTTGAAGAATAAAAAGCCACCTACCACTATATTTAAAACTCTCACATGTATATTAAAGTTTTAGACAATGTGTGTTTAAATTCCATTGTGTGTGAAACATCTTGGTAAGATGGGTGGTTGCATTGTGCTGAAGGAAAGCCATATGGCAAATTCTTCTGCAAAATGAAAAATACAATTGTGACAAATTATTTGTTTACATGCTTTGCAACATCAGATTTGGTGTTTTTGCTTTCTTTTTTTTTTTTTTTTTGCTCATTATTTTTTTAAATTATTGAAACTAATAATAACAGGCAAATTTGAATTCCCTTTCCCAAGAGATGTGGCTGTCATCGGCCTGTGCAGGAAGGGTCTTTCGTGGTGTGAGCAGACATGCAGGCCTATGCCAGCTGCCCTTCTCTAGATTGCGTTGGGAGGCATGGTCTTTTGCTTATGCTTCCAATTTTTGTAGAGAAAAAAGAAAAAAAAAATTTTTAAACCATGGGGAAAAAACAAGGAGACATGCCAAATAAAATGAAGGAACTGATGCTTTGTTTTCTGCTAGGATATTTCCAGGAATTCTTCTCCTCAAAATCGGAGATTTTTCACTAAATTTAACTAACTGAGGCTATTCATGCAAAAATTAATAGTCTGTAATAATAGGTTCTACCACCCCTAAAGAACACTACAATTTCAATAACATTCCTGCACAGATACAAATGCACTAGGAGAGACATTTTTGTCAGATATCTAAGCCATCCAGATATAATTGCCTGGCTTGTCATTTTTCTCACTTACTTTCCTAGTAGGAAAAGCAGAATCATAAGAGCCTATTGCCAAAGATGTCCCTGGGCCCTGGAACACAGTTCCATAAAGAAACAGAAATCCCTCCAAAATCAAGAAATAATGATGGATCCCCAACTATTTGGAATTATCTGGTTGCCGCAGGACTACAGACCTTTTATCCAAAGTCCTCATAAGCTAGAAGGTTGGAGTCAGGAATGGACGAGATACTAACCCTTAAAAAGAGCCCATAAATCTGAACTTGCTGAGCTATGCAACAGACAGTGCTGTGTAAAGCCAAAATGATGAAGCAACCCGTGCAACGCTGGTGTAAGTGGGTAGAATTAAAGCAAGTGTGAAGTATTTATGTAGCTGTTATCTTTCTGGGGCATGGCTGATCGGAGGTGGACTAGGATCTGTTTATGTTTTTTTATTGGCTTTTACTGTATAATTTAAAAGAGCTTTAGATATCTTTAAACTGTAGTTGCACACATAAATATTTAGGGCCACTAACAATGCAGACTATAATATGCTCACAACGTCTTAAACAAATACAAGTGAAAGTATTTAGTACACAATGAAGACTACTAACATAGAAGCTATAACATACAATAATTATATAATAATACTATCCAGGTAAACCAGACATTAGCATATATTACATCATGTTCATATACTATAAATTAACATATATATTAGCAGTTAATATAAAAAATACAAGACATAATAAAAATGAATAATAAGATATTATTCTCCATATGGCTACTACTTATGAACAGAAAAAATAGTTTCCAGGAGATTATTAGGCTCAAATTTGATAAAGATTGGGGTTGGAAGGAATACTGGAACAGATAGATGAGTCCTATGCCACAGAAAGGCAAAGAGATGGCTGGATGGTCCCATCTAACCTGGGTTGTTCTAGGTAATTCAAGCTGTCTTACAAGCACATTAACCCTGTTTGAGCTGATTTGCCTGTCTTCACAGTGCAGGCAGCCCAGAGCCCTGTAATATACACCCTGACACAGTCTGTGTTCTGAGGACCCATGTTTGGGGTTGTCTGCAGCTTTAGGAGAGGACAAAAATGCTAAAAACGCCAAGCAGCTGTGGGAGAGCTGGTGATCTTAGAACCATGGTCAAATTGTCTCAGCCGGTCTTTCCAAAGTCCAAACAGAAACTTCTCCCTTTCAGGGCCAGTGTCTGTTTGCACCGGGTAAGGAGAAGACGCCCACCCTCTACCCCTTCACTGCATCCCCTTCACTGCATCCAGTGCTCACTTTCCTCAGGGGAAGAACCTTGTAGCCTATAAAACTGATAACAGCAATCTCCTGCCTCAAAGTGCCTTTTAAGAAATTATTTGACAGAAATCCATCCATATTCTCATTATCCATATTATATGGGTCCCTAATTATTTTCCAGGAAAAGCTCTCTCTGCTGTTATTATGGGAGACTACAAAAGAGAAACCCTGTCTCAGATGAGACAAGGCCAATGTGCCTGAAGGAAGGGAAGCAAGTCATAAAATCCCATAAAAAGGTGATGTGTTACATGCGTTTATGTGTTTTCCTATAACCGTGTTTTTTTATCAAGATGATTTATTCATGTTATTTTCATTGAGCATAAATAGATTCTTTAGCCCATCTTCATTCACGTGACCTTGGGTTTTATGGTGTGATAACTGTGTCGATTACAGTCGCTTTGGATACAAATCATCTCTGAAATAACCCGGATGACAGCGTGGCAGGAAGTTGCAGATAAACAAGGAAGGCTCCGTTATTAGATGGGGGAGGGGATTCGCACAGAGGCTACAGCCTACAGCCTGGGGACATCTCGCCAAGAATCCATGCAGGACTTTAGGGCAGCATCAACCTTCTCTTAGCAACTTTTCCATTTGGTTTCCAGACCGCAGTTCAAAAAACAAAATAATGATCATATCTCTGATCTACTTGGGCTTCTCCCAAGGCAAGGCTACTGGAAGCTTTACATTCTGCTTCGTCCCCCAGTCCCCATGTTAGTATTAGCCCCTGGCTTTTGCGTATTTTCTCTATGTCTTGCAATGTCTGTGTGCTGTAAAGTCATCTTCACAACAGCCCTAAGAAGAGAACTATTATTATTCTCCTTTTTACAAATGAGCTTTCGGTATAGAAATTGAAAGGTTTGCTCAGGTGACTGGGATACAAATGGAGGTTTGATGTTTCTGTAGCAGAATATTAGAGATTTTTCTTCCTCTTCTTTCTGTTTCAACATTCCTTTACTCCCCTAAGGCCTTGCTTTGACCTTGAGCCCTCACTTTTTTAGGGCTAAGGCATCAGTTCTCACCTAAAGACATGACAAGCAGACTCTACTTTCAGGGATCATTTCTAGAGTTGGTTTCTATAAAAGTTTCTCTGAACATGTAGAAAAACCCAAGTGGAGAAGCAGCAAAAAGGGCAAGAACACAAGTGGCCCTACAAAATCATCTGCCTTGGAAAAGAAAAGAAAAAGAATGTGCAACAGATCTGCCTCAAAAGTGCCCTCAGAAAAGCAGAATGCAGAAGGATGATAAATTCTATAAATTCTTTGAGAGACACTGGAATGTGAAAACAATTTTCTTTCTAAAACTGGGGGGAAAAAAGAAATGGCAAATAACTAATTAATGTGAATTTCAACTTCTGCATTTTTGTCAGTGTCTTAGCAGCTAATGCTGTGGTTTTGGGGGTGTTGGGAAGAGAGAATGGGGATTTTTTTGTTTGTTTGTATATTGCCTAACAAAGACATCATATTTGAGCTCCTGAGCAGTAAGGAGGGGACATTGACAAGAGCCCCAGGTCTGAGGGGAACTCTTTAAGATTACCTCAGAGGAGTTTTCAGCTATCAGCCAGAGAACCCATTTCCTCCCACAAGCATAGAACTGTGAGGGCACATTTTAGATGTGGCTTCTGAGTGCCTATTTTTATAACTGCCCAGTTATTGATGAACTGAAATGTCTTTTATTTTCCATTGATGCTGTCATCTTTTGCTATTTATTTTAGGTAGATGTGAGAACAAAACTTCACGGCCACATCCACAAAACAGATATAGGAGCAATCATAAGGCTCTTTAAATTATCCTCAAGGAGACTTTTAGCAGGTAAAGATGGTTGCTGTCCTGTTTTGGGTAAGACTTTTCAATATCAAAATCTCAGATCTAAAATACAAAAGAATTTCTTGTTTGTCTCTGTTGTGTGGAGATTAACATTTGGAACAATTCTGCTCAGTGTCAAGGCTTGGGGAGCCACTGTAATTATACACACACACATACACACACACACACACTTATTTTTATATATATATATACACACACACACACACACGCGCGCGCGCGCGCGTGTGTGTGTGTGTGTGTGTTTGTATCCTCCTGCTCCCTCAGAGTAAGGATTTCCACCCAGAAGAGCTAACCAGCTACACTCACAGGTTCAGGACCCATTACTCTTTCATCCCTGCTGGAGGATGTTCCAGAGCTACTCCCTGAGCCCTGTTCTGCCCCTCTCTCTCTCCTCCCCCACCTACCTGGTCAGTGGAGGCTGGCAATTATCACAGCAGTTCAGACAGGTGGTGTGCAATCTAGCTGGATTTCTTTGACTGACATCTTCTCTAATAGCTTCCTGAGAAGCCTGTAGTCACCATCTCTCCCTCATTAGGGAATACCGAATGATCCAGAAAACAAAGGTTCCATGTTGAAGCATCAGGGCACTCTGTGCCTTAACTTCCCAGCCTGTTAATTTTATTCCAGCGAGAAACATCTCAAAGATTGTATTATAATGGGGAATCTAGATGGTGCATTTCCCTATGCTGTATTTTTCTAAGAAAAGGCACAGAGAGCATATGGACACACCTAACACTGAGCCCAGAAACTAGATCTGAATTGTGGCCCAAGAAATGTAGGTTTTCTGTAGGTGATGATTAAGTATACTTTTACTTTTATTTTTAAAAGAACTTTTGAATAGGTAACAGATACATGGTCAAAATTGTAAAATGTAAATGTAAACTGTTATTCACCCTCCCCTGTGTCTTAGCCACTCAACTTTCTTCCTTCTTGTATAACTCTTTCTTCTTTCTTATATCACTCTTTTAGAGCTATTTTATGCACATACCAAAAATATATATACCCCCACTGTTTCCCACAAATAGTGGCATTTTATGTTCAGTGTCTTGTTTAATTTTTGTTTTACAATAGATTTTAGTGATCTTTCAATATCAGTAAATAAAGAGCCTTCTCTGTTCATGACCATATAGTATTCCACCAAGGAATGCACTTTGCGTTATATTATTCCCTAATGTTGGCCAGTGATTTCCGATACTTTCATTATTGAAATCAGAACTAGTCACTGAGAGCAGTTGAGAATATGTTTACTCAAAGGTATTTAAAAATGAGACAACTTCTCATCATATGGTAGTTTGAATAATGCCCATGAGACAGATCTCTTGAGAGTTCCTTTTGAATAGTGTCAGCTGAGGATTGCTGAGGACTCAGACTCCAAGAATCCTCCACATCGGGCCATAAGGCACCAAGTGGCTGCTATGAAAGATTCAATCACTTTTACAGTATTTAAAAAATGAGTGCAAAAACATTAATAAATAGTTTTTGGTAATAAGTGAGATATATATCCATGTGTGCTTAAAAGAGGCTTATCCTCCCATTTGCTTTTAAAGCACTATAGTTAATATATTAAAATAGAAAACACATTTGACATCTGCTCTGCTCTGTCATTGCACTTAACTGGGGTAACACTCCCTTTGCCTTATGGTGTGCATTTCAAATGCAACGAAAAGGGATTAATTGCCTTCTAATTCAGAGCTTTAAAGATTTAAACTGAAGCTATAGTGATTAAGCAACATTTGAAGTATATTTAATTATAGTCTTCAAATCCATTTCCCCCATTTTTGGAGCTACATTATTTATATCACTGACATAATAACATCTATTTTTGATAGATCTCTGGACTGTGCTCCATCAGCCATATTGTGAGAACAAAGGCTCTGGGAACATGTGCTGTGGGCAAGAAAGACAATGTGACTGCGGGAAGTGGCAGCAGGTGGGACAACTTATCTTCCTGAAACCCACTGGAGATTGGAGAGAGCTTGGCTTGAAATAAATTACCCGGATGAGCTGTTGAGGTGGGTTCTAAATGAGAGCACAGTGAGTGGGGCTGCTCACGGGTCTCATGCTTAGGAGCCTCTGAAGCAAGAGAGTTGCAAAAGACCCCATCCCCATCTGCCCTGATTGCTCTGTGTGGATGAGAGCCCAGGCACCCAGCTTTTATGCCCTGCGGTTCCAGTGCCAGGCACACAATAGGTGCTCAACATGTGCTTATTGAACTGAACTATTTGAAGAGGTCTCACTGTGAAAATGAACGAGTAAAGAATTTTTTTTGATGTTTACCAAGTATTTTCAAGTGAGAGAGGGGGAAACAAATCAACCAGAGCATTAAGTGGGGGTGTTGACTGAGATGCCAGTGAAGCTATAGCTGCAGGACCCCACTTGCAAGGTCCCTTGCAAGACTCTGGACATATGCTTGTATTCCATCATTTTGAAATACTTTCATAAAGACCCCCGAATTTCATAAGCTTCAGGTCCACAAAATAGATATCCAATCTGGGCACAGAATAACATATAAACATGATTCTGTGAGACAGGCTTATTTCCATTCTTAGTGGAAAATTCTGTTCAAAAGTAGAACAACGTATTTATTTGTAGCACACTAGCATCCATGCTAACTCACACACACAAGTTAGGGAAGGTATATATCAAAAAATGTTAAAACTATTTTTCTCTGAAGGTGACTATTTATTTGCTATTTTCTATTTTACTAGAAGGATCAAGTGATTTAGTGCCATGTTAAAATGTACATTTTTTTTCCATGTAAAGATGTATTCCTCCAACTGAACCTACTAACCTTTCCCAATTTTTACTTCCAGTTGCTCATTACCATAACCTCCCCATACAGCACTGGGAATGAAATTGTATTTTCTATCTCCTTGTAATCATAACTCTAACTCAGGAAACAAAAATAAATCAGCAAAACTGGCTCCCTTGGAGTTAAAATCCTCATATTCACAGAAGGAAGCACGGAGGTTATTTTGCAGGTTTTTGCAGGAAGTTGATAAAAGAGCCGCAAGAAGTTGATAAAAGGCCAAGATTTTTCTTTTTCACAGATTTGGTTCTACCTCTAAGCCCTTCTAGTTCCCTTACTCACACAGACATACTCTGTCTTTAACCCCCAGCATCTTTAACCGTACTGGCTCACGTCTCTCCCTGTCACCTGGTAGGAAATTTGAACTTGAAAACTCTGAGGTCATAAAGAGGATATCTGGCTTCAGGTCTCTGTCTACATGAGGACAATAAAGGGGCGTACCCTGAGTGCACGTCTTCATTAGTATCTTTGAGTTAGAAACTTAGAATTGCCTTCACTGGCAAGAACCAGTGACAAGTCATGGTGATCAGTGCACAGCACTGTTCTTTCTTACTCTTAGAGCTTGTCCTTTAGAGTATCTCACCTGTCCCTCCATATCCTGGCAATGGAGAGCCAGCAAAAAGGAGGAGACAGTTACGCCTTTATCCTGTTGTGTTCTATGTGACCCTCAAAGAACGCAGCAGAAAAGGCCAACTGAGAGTGGGTGGCTTGGTAGGATTAGCTAGGGGGCAAAAGGCAGATGGAAGGGGTAGGAACTGGCTTGGGGACGACAGCATATCTCTCTAGACATTTTATTAATTTGCTCACTCATTCCATTTTTTTTAAGCATTCAACAAAAATATATATCATGTTCTTAAGTACCAGGAACTGTTTTATACTCTGTGTATACAGTCAAAGGTGAACAAAACAAGTATGGCTGTGTAGGGCTGCAGCTTGTCTGTCCAGGGTGACTACCTCTTATCTGACTACCTCTTGCGTGACTCTACATCCAGCCACATAGGGCCACTTGCTTTCCAATGTCCCCATGCCCTTACCACTCTCCCTAAACACCCATCTCAACCTTTTGAAATCTATGTGCTATTCAAAGCTCTTATCAATGCTACCTCTGCTGTGATGTCTCTTCCTAGATTCCCAATATGTTGTGCCTTCTCCAGTCCCCAAACTTCCACTTTATACTTCCTCTGAGGTCCCTTTACTACCCTGTACCCTAGTCTGTTTCTTGGCACAGGAACATGAGCTCTCCAAGATCTTTCTTTCTTGGAGAACCTTTGGGCATAAGCATTCTGTAGAATGATTTTAGGAAATGCAACAAGAAAGAATGGAACCAGGCCCTGCGGTGCGCTCTCCCACCTCCCCACTATTTTGTTCTCTGGCAGTGGGGGCCTGGGTGCCCTGTGTGGAGGATGAGGCACAGGCTGGTGGCTCCACCCATGCGCTGAGCCCAAGGAGGAAGCCAGTTCAGGATGTCTTTTAATGTAATAATAACTAATTCAGTCATTAAGGCCGTAGGTTGGAGACAAGATGGGTGAAAAGAGATAACTCCATGGCTGGAAGTAAATCAAATTATTCCTGTTCATTTTCTTCCCCCTTCCTTCCGTCCTTCCTCCCTTGTTTCTGCTGACAAATATCTGTGCCAGGTGGTTAAAAGCATTTGGCCCAATGCTTCCCCATTCACCTAGATGTTCTGGTTTGTTACATTTCCCTGCTTAATCACTGTTAGCAATTTTCTAGATTTTGGTAAACTCCACACACTGAATAATTAAGTTGATAAAACCAGTAAACTCCTTTGCCATATACAGACTATTTCTATAAAACAGTCAGATGTGTTATTAGCCCAAGATTTAGTCATCTTTTTTCACATCTTACAACTTTTTCCTAATGAGCCTATTGACTTTTCTTGTGGGGGCTTATTTACTTGGTGATAGAATTTTAATTCGTCTGAACTTGATTAGAGTCTATATATTTATAACTTCTAACATTTCTGCAGAGAATAATTCACTGGGGGGTGAATATGCATTGGAATTCAACAACTCAGACAAGCCTGAAGCCCCCCGGCAGAAGCATTGACTATCTCTGGCCACCCTTGCGTCTTGGGACAGTCAATTCATTTTAAAAAGCTCTTAGTTCATAGGGTTGTCAGGGAACTGAATAAAGCAAAATATTTGAGTATGGGATTTTTAAAAATAGGATAATATTTAATAGAAGAATTAATATTTAAATTTGCACATATTCATTCAATAAACATTTACTGAGATCCTACCATGGGCCTGTACACAAGTACACGGGATACAACCTGAATCTACCGGATATATTTCCCAGACCCCTGACTGCAGAAATGTGGACTCTAATAGAAGTGACAAGCACTTAAATGGCTTTTTATATTGTTTTCAAGAACATAGAAAAATTAGTAACAGGTAAGATTATTTTAGACAGAGAGATTAAATAGGCTCAATCAGAAGACATCATCTAAAAACTGAATTCTATTTAGAGTGCAAACAAACCCTAGAGGCAAAAGATACTTTTTGCTTTTCTCTGGGGTGCAAACTGTCCCTGAAAAAATAGCAAATTCTTTGGACTGAATTCCTGTACTATTTAAGAGCATGCCAAGAAAGTAAAAAAAAAAAAAAAAAAAAAGCACTGAAGGTTAAAAATGGGGATATAGAAAAATAAAGCATCGGCAAGTCAGGGTTATTTCAGGGAGAAAAATCAGTGATGATAATGAGTTCTAGGATTGGTGAAAGAATCCAAATACAGAACCCATAAGAAATCCTAGGTGGCTTAAAATGGATCAAATAGTTCAGGCTCTCCTGAACTGTGATCAGCACAGAAACCTGAAGTGTTTACTTTGCTTCCTTTTTCTGCAGCTGTCTGGGATAAGCAATCTAGAAATAATTTCCAAGTATGGACTGGATGACAAGGAAACTCTGAAGCAACATTCACACATCCATGCTGACCCCATCAGCAAAGCAGAATAGGGACATCAGGCACTCACTCCAGTCCATTGAAAGGTGAGGTTAAGAGAAATAAGCCCCACAGCCCATAGTTTGCAGAAAGTGCTGAGATGATGACAGAAGAGATGCTTTCAACATCTCCTGTAACTACAATTACCGTCCACTGAGCACCTACTATATGCCCAGCACTGTGCTAAACATTTTAGTTGTTTTTTACTGTACTCATTTGAAATAAGTCTTGTTATCACCCCATTATAGAGATAAGGACATTCAAGCACGGAAAGGTTAAGCAACTTTCCCACGGCCATTATACCTATTGAGTCCAACAACCCCAAATTTGTCATCTCAGAGCTGCAGGAGGTGATTGCTTCCTTCCAATGATAACAATTTCCTCTCTGGGATGAAAGAGATACTTCTTGCAACATTTACTCTACTGTTCACACTGCCAACTGTAAACATTTCTGTATTTGATAGACTATGTGAAACAAAATTAACTAATTCTGTCCCCTAAAATGGAACTAGACCTGGATAAGGATGAGGTTGAGGAAGTTTTACCAAATGCAAAAAAAAAAAAAAAATGAAGGCTAAACATGTGGACAGAGGCAGAAGCCCCAGAAAAAGGATGACCAGGAATCAGCACCACAGTCCAAAAACCAGCAGAGGCAATCGGCTTCACTCCTGGTGCCTGGGTGCCAGAGGGAGATTTGGAGAGGAGGTTGGCACAAGCTAACTTCAGAATCACAGTGAGTTCCTTGTCAAACTAATTGGTTGCAGTCACTCACCTAAAAATAACAGATACGCCATATCTCCAGAACTTTGGAAATACACTGGTAAGCAAGATCTTCTTTTTAAAGCCATGTTCCTGCAGTAGCAAATGTCTGCAGAAGAATGGAATCTACTAATCTGTGTCTAGGACATGTCCTCACCCCATGGACCTTGAATTGGCTAATGCTGCATGTGCACGAGGCTTGCCCAGTTCACCGCAGACAAGGAGCTGGCAAGGAGCTGGACCCTCACAGCTTGCTTCATTCTCCCAGACCAGAGACTTCAAAGCTTGAGAAAAATGGAAATCAGTGACCCCTCACAGGTGGTGGGAAATCCCTCTACTGGGAAAATTGAAGGCTAGAGTCCAGCTGCCCTTCACTCTTTGTTAGACTGTCTAATTATAGCCTTAAATCAGGATTTTTCTTTTTGCCCAAACCTGGACTATCGTCTCTTACATAATATTCTAGGGTTACCATTGCAAAGAAAGATGTAATACTCAAGCTTCTTTCTCTATTTCTGGTCTGACAAAGGTAGATAGGAGAAGTGATATAATCACTGACCATGAAAATGTAGTTAAAGAAATTTATTTTATCCAAAATCCATTTCTTGCTGTCCATATGTTTAGAAGTCACAATCAATATTCTGTGAGCACATTTTTGGGACCTGATATATACCTCAAATAACAACAATCTTCTCTTTGAAATGAAAACAGAATTTATTCTGTTTAACAGAAATTCTGAAAACAGAATTCATACAAAGCATTGATGTCAATTTTAAAAGTGGTATTTTTACAGTGAGTTTCAATCACTGTTTGCAGACACCATACAAATCAATAACTAGATGTATACACTCATATAATATATGCTGAGTCTGCAAGTTCAAAATTAAAGCTTTAAGGGTGAAACAGTGGAGTTCAAATTCTGTTCAAGTGGAATTTTCCCATTGTGAATACTCATCATTTATTTCATAACTTGAGTTTGTTTTATTGGTAATTAGAAGATTTTTTCAAATTAGGGCCTACCTTTATCTCTGTAACAGACATACAGAAAATTTCATCTGTATAAAAACTCAGCTATCCTGAAATCCTAGGGAGACAGGAGTTGGCTCAGGACCAGAAACAAAATTAAAAGAGGCCTCTGATGAACCCCCGCCCCCCCAAAAAAAACAACAACACATTAACAGTTTATGAACTATAGCTCATGCCCTTGATTCAAGGAGCAACTCAGAATCTGCTTTGGCCTCTTTGACTTACTAGTCTAAACTTGCGATTAAACACCACATTAAAAAAGAAGAGGTTCTTTTTTTTTTTTTAGACCACTGAGATGGATCACGGGTGAATTGGTGGCGGGTTACCCAAGGGGAATACAAAATGTGAAAGACATAAATAACAATAAAAAAAAATATATAAAAAGAAGAGGCTAGTGATACTTGCTCCAGATCATAAAATTAACGTTATCAGTAAGTGGTAGTGACAGTTCATCAGCAATGAAA
Organism: Scalopus aquaticus; assembly: GCA_004024925.1. NCBI lineage: Eukaryota > Metazoa > Chordata > Mammalia > Eulipotyphla > Talpidae > Scalopus > Scalopus aquaticus. The sequence goes on along the minus strand of PVIJ01003064.1, from coordinate 116,724 downwards.
GAGACAAACAAACCAAGACCCGAGAAACAACCAATAAATGAAGTATAATATTTTACAATTTACTGCATTATTACAATTTACTACAATATTTGACAGTTTACTGCAGGAACAACATCCCTATAACCATCACTATATTTCAGTCAGTTTTCACAGTGATGGTATTGCGTCATGAAAGAAGTAAGTTAGGTTCAGAATGCTCTCTAAAGAGAGGAGAGAAATGTTTAGTCAAACAGAAAATTAAGCTATTCTGAATCATTCATTCCCCAAGTCTTAATTGAGTATATTTATGTGGCAGTTGTTGGGGACACACAGAATCTAAGACAGCAGTTCCTACTCTCAAGAAACTTATGTTCTAAATGAGAGGTTTCAAAGTATGGTCAAAAAACCCTGGGGACCCATGAGATCCTTCTAGGGAAACTTTGAGGTCAAAACTATTTTATAAATAATATGAAGATGATATTTCCCCCCACTGTGTTGGCATTTGCACTTCTGGTGCAAAAGTAATGGTGGGCAAAACTGCTGGTTTCTTAGCATAAACCAAGAGAGTGGCACCAAATATACTAGTAGTCATTGAAATATTCAGCTCTGTGCACAGAAAAAAAGTATCAGCTTTGCAGCAGCATGTCCTTGATAACACAGGAAAAATGATTGTTTTATCACTTTTCAACATAAGTCTTTTTAATATTCTGGGTCATGAAATGGGAGGTGTGCATGAAGCACTTTTGCTGCATATTGAAGTACGATGGTTGTAAAGGAAAAATACCTGTGTAGTTTGAGGTACAAGCTGAAGTAGCCACTTTTTTCATGGAACACGATTTTTACTTGAAAGAACAATTGACAGACACACTGTGGTTATTCAAACTGGGTACTTGGCAGACATTTTATCAAAAATGAACAAAGTGAGTCTGTCACTTCAAGGAGAACAACTGACAGTGTTTCTTGCCAGTAATACAATTGGAGTTTTCAAATGAAATTTGAGTTCTGCAAAAGAAAAACAAAAAAACAAAAACAAAAAAACTTGAACTTACAGCTTCCCAATAGTGGAAGACTTCTCTGGTGAGAATGATGGTGATATTGACAAATTGATATTTTGATAAATCTACAATATGGTTCAGGAATCCCACTTGTAAATATCTATCTGAAGAACATAAAAACATTAATTTGGAAAGATATGTGTATTCCTATGCTCATTACAGCACTATTTACAACAGCTAAGATATGGAAACAACCTAATTGTCCATCAGCAGATGAATGGATGAAGAAGATGTGGTATATATACTCAGAATACTACTGAGCTATAAAGAAAGATGAAATGCTGCCATTTGCAGAAAAACATGGATGAAACTGGAGGGGATCATGCTAAGTGAAGTAAGTCAGAAAGAAAAAGACAAATACCAAATGATTTCATTCATATGTGGAATATAAAGAAGCAAAACAGACAAAACAAAACAGAAGCAAATCCTTAAGAGTCTGATAGCAGAACTGAGGTTGGGAGAGATGGAGTCTTAATAATTTAAATGAATCAATAAAAATGTTAAGAATTTCCCAATTTTAACTACTAATATGATAAATGTCAATAAATATTACCCACATATGCAAAAAGTTTTCAGGGTCTTCAATAGGAAGAGTACAAAAGATCCTAAGACTTAGAAGTTTGAGAACCTCTGTTCTAAGAAGACACAGATTTTCTGTGTAAGTAATGCCATCCTACAATACTAAGGGCTTTGATATGAAGACATACAAGATCACAGGCATCTAGACCAGTTTTGGAGAGCAGGGAAGGCTCCCTTGAGGGAGTCTCTAAGCTAGGACTTGGTAGATGGAAAGTTAGCATACGAAGAGGGATGGACTGTTCAAGAAAGAAGGAAGAACATATGCAAAGTTCCAAAGGAAAGAGAATGTTTCATTCATGAAAATAAAAGTATGGTAGAGCTTGAGAATAGTTTATGATGACCTAGGTGTTCTGATGATATAATTACTTCTTAGAAAATAAGGATAGATGTTCTGTGAAGTGTTAAAAATGGACTCTTGTCTCATGTGTACATAATTCTAGCAAGGAATAAAAAGAGGGACATGGTGTCCATATTACTTACTGTAAATATTATAGAAAGTTTAATAGAACCACATTTATAAGTTGTCACAAATACATAATAAGTTAAAACCTATATCCCATGATATCTTTAAAGTTAGGCCAAAATATAGACTATCTTTTACAATTTTTTTAACATTCAAAAGAAGGTGTTTGACGTCTGATTTGAGTCTGAAACAACAGAAGTTTAAATGTGAAATTTCCTACTCTTTATAAATATTCTATTTTCCCCCAGATGGGTGACAGTTATCCATGATTTTGGGTCATGTCCAGCAGTGATTTTCTCCAAAGGTGAGTAGATTGTAATGTGGACCTCTCCACATCTTTGTAGTCTCTTTGTTGTGTTTGCCACACAGTCATGGTTTCCTGTTCTTCCTTTTATGTTCCGTTTTAACAGTATCTCCCTACTTCACTAATAAAAACCTTCACATCAAATGCCCAGCAACCTCTGCCAGGCAGGTGGAGTGGCAGCAAGGTAGGAGGCACCTGAAGCAGGCCGGGGAACCAGCAACTCTAACAGGCATCATAACATTCAAAGCCCCTGGCTTCCCCCTGAGTATTTGTGAGCTGGAACAGAGCTTGGAGAGTGATTTTTCTCTTTCTGGTAGGAGTCAGAAGCAGCAGAAACAAATCTTTCTGGCTCAGAGGTTAGGCTTAATATGACTGGTCTCTTGAAACAGAAAGCACCCACAGTCATGTCACTGCAATCTTTGAATGGCAAACTGCTGATAGCACAAAACAATTAGGATTTACTGTTTGGAAAATATGGCCAAGTGCAGCAAAATTGCTGCACTTTCCAAACTTTCTCTGAGGGATCCTATTTCATTTAGAAGTGTTGTTGTAGGGTACTCCAGAGACTATTTTGCCAGGGACCAAGTTTATTAACGTACGTGTGTGAGTCAGAATGCGTTGCTTTGCAACATGTCTTTAGCATCATGCTGTTTGTTGTATCTTTTGTGGTTTCTGAGAATTCCAAAGGACAAAATAATACAAACATGGATATACCATATTTTACAGTCTATTATACTTTATTTTACACATGATAAAAAAAAAAAGCAGCAGAAATATGTCAAAATGATAAAACTAAGAAATTGAAAACTAAAATCAAAGCTGGTCCTGTGGACATTGCCTATACAAAAAAGATTTTAAAATATGCTAGACATTTAAACATGCTGTTTCCCCAGCAATTAGCACTGGGTCTGACACCTGGGGAATATACAATTAATGCTAAGTGAGTGAATGAATGGGTGACCCAACTCCATGCCTTAGAGAGGATAGGGATCCACATTTTCAAACAGAGAAATGGGGACACAATGAGGGAAAGTACTTTGTCCAGCACACACAACTAATAAGTGGCATTGAAAATGTGGCTAGAAACTTACTTGACTAACCTCTATACAATGCTTTAACATGTTAGCAGAGTGTTTTGAAGATCATTTTCTATTAGGTACTATGCCACTGTGCCATCAAATATGTTGCGTGAATATTTAATAATTATTTTTGAGGACAGGAGGAAATCAGATGCACAAATACTGATCTAATTTCCTCTCTGGCAATACTTGCTTACTGGAATCAGCTCCTTGGTGACAGGGAGGAAAGTGGTGGATCAGAACTTAGGGAAGCACGAGCAATGCGCAGCTGCAGAGTGCCTCACGAAACAGTGACCCCAGGGGCGCCTCCACCCCTCCACCCGCCTGCCACTGCTTCATGCTGTTGAGATGAAAGTGAAGTGCCTTCCCAGGCCAAAACAGAACCTTCCTTTACAATTACCATTTGCTTTGCTTTGGTCTGTTTTTCATCCAGATGATCAATGTATTTGAAATTTCAAATATCTAAAAGAGAGTGGATCCTTCATATATATCACAGGAGGGTTTAAAAGGTTGAGAAATGGCAATTTAGTCAATTTTCTCAAGGTTGTAATAATATCTTTTAGTGATAGTCATAATAACCTTCCTGTGCTGGTTTTATATCCCGGGAAATGGAAGCAAGGGTATTCAGAGAGACAATGTTTCTTGAGCCTGCTGCAAACTGAGACAGTACTGATGTGTGGTCACAGGGAGCTGTTCTCAGTCTGGCCCTTATCCCACACTCTTTTAGTTCTGGCAGATTCTCCACACTTTTTACTCTAGTGGGGTCTTTCTCGTGCCATGTCCACTGGATGGACATGTTGGGATGTTCAAGGGCCTTCAAGATGCCACCTCACTCCACATGGAATCTGTGCTACCTCACAATTCTTCTAGCTGCATTTTGTCCAGTGAACTTTCATCCTCCTCTAGAGAATGTTTGAAATGCCCTTTCTCCCTTTTCCCTGGTTTTCTATGTCTGCACTTCTCTGGAAAGTGAGCACTATGATGGGAGGGACCTAGCCTTTCATTGTTTCATCTTCAGGAAGGACAAGAGTACCTGGCACATGGTAAATGCTTGTTAAAATGTGTTGAGTGAATGAATGCATGAGAGTCCAAATAAGTGGACACTAGCTCATTGTGTCCTGATATCACAATTTGGAAAATTTTCCTTTCATCTGGTCATCTGTAGATGATATGTTTTTCTCATTACTTTTTAAAAGGTCTCTCTTATCCATCTATGAAGTAACTAATCCATCAACAACTAAATAATTCTAAAAAGAACTAAGCTCCTTTTAGAAATGGCAAAACTTGAAATATCATCTAATGGGAAATCAGATACTTGCTGACCATGGTATTTGAGGGAAATTGCCCACTTTTCTAAAGGGCAACTTTGATCATATCACTATTTTAAATCCCACTGGTTCTCCGATGTTCTTGCCCAGCTCACAGTCTATTTAAAGGGTGAATGCCATGTACCCTGACTGTGCTAGGTGGGAAGTGCAAAGATGAGAAATACCAAGTCAGGCAGGTTCACCAGCCATCCCAATTCTTTGGTCTGTTCGCAGCCCATTTCCTCCCATAATCCAGCCTATAATATGGGGCAGGATCAGGGCACAGCCATCCAGAATGCCAGGCTACATAGGAGCTTCCCAGAAGGAATTATCTAAGGAGATATATCTCCCCGAGTGGCTACCCAGTTCTGTTCATTTTCTATTACTGTTGTAACAAATTACCAGAAATGTAGTGACTTAGAACAACAAAATTCATTGTATTGCAATTCTAGGGCTTGCAAGTTCTAAAATGTTTGTGTCAGCAGAGTTTCGTTCCTTCTGAAGGCTCTAGGGGAGAACGCACCTCCTTCCCTTTTCTATTTTTATAGAGGTCACCCACATTGCTTTCCTTCTACCTAGCTCTAATCCCCCATATTCAAAGAAAGCAGTGCACTTTCGAACCAACCTCAGTGTCTGTCTCTCTCTCTCTCTCTCTCTCTCTCTCTCTCTCTCTCTCTCTCTCTCTCTCCCTCTCTCTCCTCCTCTTTCTTCCATCACTACATCTCAGGATAATCCTGTCACTGTCTCATAAAGAATTTTGTAATTTACTAAATACAGATAATCCAGACTAATCTCCCCATTTAAAAACTAAATTAATTTCATTAATCATGCCTGCAAAGTCTCTTTGGCCAGGTAAAGTACCATATACATAATCAAGTGATTTTGGAGGGGCCCCATTACCGCACCAACCCACCTGCTTCCTCTGACAGCCTCATAGAGGGCCTCTCTCCTGAACATACTCACAGGCTGCTGTGCTGCTTGCTCTTCGGAGTTTTCCTGGCCTCCTTGCTGGGTGTGCCTGCTTCTTCCTCCACAATCCTTGAGTGACATGGACCCTCTGGGGCACCCTGTTCTGCTGCCCAATACCACGTGTGTAAGTGCAACAGTTCCTTTCCTCACTAACTTGAGCTGGCAGCCAAGGCGCTGCACCCATGGGGCATAGAGCGTGTCACTGCCGCGGGTATGCAGCTCTGGCTGCCTAGTGCATGGCAGGATGTGGGTGCCACTTATCCCTGGGCTGGTGCCATATAGATGTTTCCCCAGAGCTGCAGACAGCACCCCTCACTCCACCCCAGGTCACTTCTGCAAGTAAGTGAGGGCCTCTCTGATAGTGAACTGGGTAGATACCACACAATACATTTCCCCCCAGGGGGCTGCAAGTGACCCAGGAAGGGAGCCTGCATTTACATCTGCGGCTTCCCTCCTTGCACAAGCCGGTGCGTGTTGCTGCTTTCTCTTATTCACTGTTTGCTGTGGCGGCGACTGCTTGTCTGCAGTGCCAACTGAGAAACTCCATCTTCAAGCTGGCTTGGTTCTTTCCACTATAATTCTCTCCCCCTCAGGATGCCGTCCTCGGCATATGTTGGGATGACTCACCAGGCTCTTGTACTGGTGAGAGCCTGAGCTTAATGAAAAGGCCCAGGCCTAGAATGGCCTGCTCTCATTTTCAGCCACTGCCTGGGTAGGCCGCACCTTAACTTTGGTGGACTCTTACCACCAGCAACCAAGAAATGCAGAAGTAAAAACTGTTAAATTGTCAGACACAAGGTGAAGCTCCAGGACGGGGCTGAAGTGTATGAAAGGGCAGGATGCGTGAGGGAATAAAAACATGAAATCAAAGTTTCTGCTCTGACACATTTCAAGATCTATTGGGAAGAAAGATCATTACAAAATTCTGTGAAATTTTCTATCAGCAAAGTGCTATGAAGGTGGGGAAAAAAATAAGTGGATCTGTAGCTCATAGTCTTCATCCAGATAAATCCAAAATATTATAAATGAAGTCTTCAAACTACAAGAAAAAAACCTGAGAGAATTTTTCTTGTATGATCTGAAAATGGCAAAGTTCTTGTAAAACATAACAGAGGACTCATAGACCATCAATGAAATAAAAGTTACATTAATCTATATTTGAAATAACGCCTAAGACAAAATCTAAGCCCAAAAAATAAAAGCCAGACTAAGAAGAAAAATTGTAAATCACGATAAAGAAAAAGGCAAATTTCCATAGTGTATAAGGAACATATACAAATCAAGAAGAAAAACACTAATCATCCAGTAGAAAAATGGGCAAAGGATATAAGCAGAAAGTTCATAGAAAAAGGAAATACAGGTGGACTTTACATATAGGAAAAAATAGTATACCTCACTTATGGGAGAAATGCAACTAAAATCACACAGCTATATTTTTTACCTAAAAAGTGGCAAAAATCAAAATATTTGAAAACACATTGTGAGGAGTCAGTAGTCCACTCATATACAGCTCCTCCCCACTGCCAGAAAGTAGACGTTTCCTAATGAAACCCTTTGTAAGTCAAAATGGCATGAAGTGAAGAAGCAATTACCATTACAGGACTATTTTTGAGCATTCTCAGATACTCAAAAGAACCCATCAAAATATAAAAACACAAAAAAGCTAAAATAACGTGAATATATAGTAAAACTGGCAGCGATATGGTAAATGCACAGGACATATATAAAGTAGAAATAATCTATATATATGATTGTGCACTTTCATCAGTCAGAATCCAGAAGACGAGGATCACACTGGAAGGTGGTTCTGAAGGTGCGTTAGGGAGGACATGATCATGGGGGTAGAGGACACTGAGGTGTAGGAGAGGGAGGAGGAGGGTAACATCTCACAGCCTTCTGAATCCATCAGGGCAGGCAGGTTACTAAAATCAACACTTTCTCTGTCTCCTGGCCTCAGTGTCAAAAGTCCAGGTTTGTCATTTGCTGTGACTGATGTGGAAGGCTTAAAATAAGGCACTATCTTAACTTCTTAGCCTCGTGCATTTCTATTATTCTACTTTTTGTAGATACTCAAAACATCCTGCAAACCTGCCCTCTCAAAATTAAAATTATTCTTTTCTGCAGTCATTACAGCATTGTCTATCGGAAAGCTCACAAAAGTGCTTCATGTTCAGTTCCTAGTCCACTTTACTTTGGATCGTTTGCTATAGCCTTAGGTTTTGATTTGTATCTTTTCCTCTTGCAATCACATCAGCTTGTCTTCTGTTAGTTCTTGGTCCTGGGATGCCAAAATGTTTTCAACATGAATTCCACAAACCCAGTGTCCCCAGCCAAAGTCATCGTTGTTATGCTGATTCTGTGTTGTGTTGGTTCAAAGCCTTTAAAATCATTCATTGCTTCAGGATAGTTTGCTCCAAATGCTATGTCTCATGAAGACTGTTTCCTACTGAGAGCATCTCCAAGGTTGGTGATTGTCGATTTTATATTGTAGTCTTTCCAGATCCTCATAAAGGATCTGTTGCCTCTCTGCCAATTGCACTTACAATAAAACAGATTGCATTTTGTGTAACACAGCCTTAGTTGTGGCTATTAGGCTTTGGTCACACTGCTGCAGCAACGATGGTGTTGCCGGTTCTATGACTCCTGGCTGCAAAACAAATGCTGGTGCTATTCTCCCTTTTCATCTTTTGTTGTAAAAGTGAAAACGCCCTTCAGATTTCTTTCAGTTTATGAAAATAGATACAAAAGTAATTCTTTTATAAAAGTGAAGTGGCATAATTCAAAATTTAGAAAAGTGGGGATATCTGTATTTCTGGTAGAAATATATACTGGTACAATACCTATAAGGGCTAAATTTTAAAAATATATCCAAATTTTAAGCATGCATTTCCAATTGTACTAGGAATTTATCCCATGGATAGCCTGTAGCCTAAGGGAAATGTCATCTATAGAACCTTATTGCAGTACTGCTTATATTAGCAAATGATTGGAAGTATCATCAATAAAAAATGATAAGAAATAGAAGAGCAATAATTATGATATTTACAAGCAATGGGATTCTATGCATTGGTCAAAAAGGAATAAGGATGTCTTTTATGTCAATTATGGAAATATTTCACAGACACACTGAGTGAGAAAAGCGGGTGCAGAACTGCTTAGTGAGGTGCATTTGTGTGTAGAAGGGAGGAACAGACATCTAGCTGTTTTCAGAAATAAACACTGATGTTTTACTAGATGCTTTTACTCATGGAGTTCTCATTGTGTAGATTGTTCTTTCTCCATTTCTGCCTATAGAAACGAAGATTATTCTTCCAGGACTATGTCAAAGATTTATTTATCTATATACATTTATTGATCTCCTGGTGTAAATACTCTCTCAGTTGAACAAAACTATAAAACTGTGAGGAGAACAGTCTTAAGGTTTCAGGTTAGGGATCCTTTCTAAGCTAGAAAACCACAACTACTTTATAAAGAAGATTGGTTTAAGTTTATAAGAAATTTAATATTTTATATGGTCAAAAACATTATAAATGGATTTATGCACAATACTTAACAGACTGAACACCATATAATGATGACAAGGTTTATCCAGATTATATAAAGAGTTCTTGTAAGTCAATAAAAATATCACCAATGGTCCTATGTGGAAAAAGGGGCAAATTTTAAGGATAAATCTAGTTTGTTAAAAAGTTAAAGCAAACAAAAAGATGCTCAATTTTAAATAGCAAATATTTTTCTCCTTTTGATGAGCAAAAACAAATGATTTTAATTAAATGTGAGAAGAAACAAGTAATGATGTGATGGTATAAACAGTAAAATTCTATTTGCAGAGTAATTTGGCAGGAGTCATTAAGTGTTAACATTATGTATTAACTTCAGCTCTTCTATTCTGACTTTTAGGCATCCATGCTGAGATGCATATATGCACACAGAAGCACTTTTAAGCATGGTCATTGCAACATTATTTATAACAGGAAAAAGCAGAGACTTTGTCAAGTACTAGCAATAGGAAAAGGGTGCATGAACTATGGTAAATTCATTCTCTGGACTACTGTGAAGTAGTTTAAAAAAATAAGGTAGATTTTTACATATTTGTATGAAAGAGACATCCAAAGGGAAATGCCTTTTGAAGTAAAGTATGTAAAATATTATTGAATTTATAGGGGAAAAGTTCTATGTTAAAAAAATATATATATGTATGTATGTATGTATGTATCTGGATATGTACACAGAATATATATAGTAAATATATTTGTGTGCATATATATGTAAATAATGATAATTACCTCTAGAGAGGAATATAGAATTCTATGTGGGGAAGGAGGAATTTTGTCTCTGTGATCTGTCAATTTACATAAGGTTTTATTTTGTTTTGTTTTCTGTTGAAAAGTAGTGACGGTAAGGCCCAATTCTCACATCTAGAAGAAAGGTTTGATCTCCGTTAATCAGTGTCTCTCTTGATATTTGTTCCAGTGTTCCACCAAAGAAAAGGGGCAGTTTATGAGTCAAGAATGATGAAACAGAAATAAATGTGAGACATTTTCCTCTGGCTAGGACACCACAGAATTTTCAGAAACTTCCCTCTTATAATTAACCTAAATAGCCATCATTGAAAGTAAGACCCACTTACGTCATGGGCCTTGAGAATAACTGCACCCACCATGACATGCATATAGGTAAATACTTTTAAAATCTTCTCTAATAAGCCATAGCATGTATATTCTTTACCTAATTTTTCTTTTTTTTCTTCCTCAGACACCATTAATTTTCCAACAGCTAATTTGGAAAGGACTCACTAATGTTGAGTAAAGAAAGACTATTTCTTGGCCCTTACATGATATATTATTGCTTAAATTAAATACCAGAATCATTTTAATTTTAAATAACACAAATATTAAATTTTCATTTGATGTAAAATTTACATTAGACTTAGATCTTTTTATTCCTTTTCCCAACTAACACATTTGTTGTTTTTTGTTTCCTTTATTTGCTTTAATTCTCTAGCACAGAGGAAGAGTATTATACAGGAAAGGATATGGATGTTGAAGTCTGACATATCTTAGTGTTCACAGGTTTTCTGTGATTCGGAGCAAACTGTCTAACTTGCATGCATGTCAGTTTTTAATCTGTCAAGTAGCAATAATAATAACTCAATGCAAAAGAAGAAATCACAATGAAATTATACAATATTATGAAGTGAACGATCATGAAAATACCACATATCAAAATGTGTAGAGTGAAGACAGCTAAGGCATGAATTAGAAAGACATGAATAGCCTTAAATGCCTATATTAGAAAAGAAAGGAAACTGAAAATCAATTACTTGAGCCTCTCAAAAGCTAAAGTAGGAAGCAAAATAAAACCCATAGAAATTAGGAGTGAATTAGTATGTATAAGGAAATAATCAATGAAAAACTACACACAAATAATAGAAAACCATCAGTAATATTCAATGTGGTTTTTGGTAAAGATTGATAACTTTTGATTGATAAACTTTTTGGCAAAACTGTACAGGAAAAAGACAGAAAATACAAATTATAGAGATCAGATATGAAAGCAAGACAATACACAACTTAAAACCATCAAAATGATGACTAAAAATATAAATTTCTTGGGAAGTTTGTGGTAATTCACTGAAGCAATGTACTTAAAGAAACTAGCAATGCAACCTGACTTACAGAAGTCATTCATGTGGCCACTAGTATGCTTTTAGTGGGAACCTACTCTCTATTGGGGTACTAAGAATTCTCAGGAGAGCTGGGGGATGGGCTGGGTGTAGGTCAATGTGAGTTTGGGGGTTAAGGACAGACATGGTCCTGGCCTCCATAGAGATAGTGGAGAGTGGTAAAGTTAGATTTCATTTTTATATATAAGTGTAAAATTACAATGATGACAAGTACTTTAAAAAAAGAACGTGAGACAAAGAGCTAAAAGGCTGTATGTAAAGGTTAACTATCCTAGTGAAGAAGGGCAGAGAGGGCATCCTTAAGGAAGGGTAGCTGAAATGCTCCCTGCAGGACAAGTAGACCTTAACTAGGTGAAGTTAACTATTGATAGTATGTGCTCTTGGAATGGGAAAAGAGAATGGGAAAATGTCCCAAGTTCGGAAGAAGCCTGGCCTGACATATGGTCAGTGTTGAAGTTCAAGTGGAGGTGGGGTAATATGACCAGAAGAAAAAAGATAATTCTCCATGTGGTGTGAAGCATGGATTGGATGACGGTCCCAGTGGATATTCTGTTTGGTGACTATTGCTGCTGCACAGGGTGGACAATAGCTATAAATACTACTTATGATGTCAATGAAAATGGAAATAACTCGATAATGTTAATCAATAGTGGACTGGTTTAATAAATTATAGTAAATAAAGACAATGGTTGGTATTCCACTGTAAAAAGGAATGAAAAGTGTTCCTTATATATGCTATTACGTATTTATCTCCAGGATACACTGTTGTGCAAAAAAAAGCAATGTAGGAAATTGTGTATCTATGCTGTTGTTTCTCTGAAAGAGGTAGGAGAGGTATATGTATCTCTCTCTCTCTATGTATATATAAATGGAAATGACTGCAAGTAATATTCTTAATGATACAAAAATACTAATCATCTTTGGAGGATGTTATTGGATGAACTAATTATTTTTGAAAACACGTAAATAAAGGAAAGAACTGTGTGTTTATCGTTTCTTTTATCTAGGTTAACCAAGTGACAATATTTCTCCTAACAGAAGTCTTTCCAACTTTCAAATGAAGAAATAATGGAATTAGATTATCATTTCCTGCAAATCAAAACCACTATGAGATACCACCTCACACCTGTGAGGATGGCACACGTTAAAAATACAGGTAACAACAAATGCTGGAAAGGATGTGGAGAAAAAGGAACTCTTCTACACTGCTGGTGGGAATGTGAACTGGTCCAACCACTATGGAAAGCTGTATGGCGATTCCTCAAACTGCTAAACATGGAGCTTCCATGCGACCCAGCAATCCCACTTTTGGGAATTTACCCAAAGGACACAAAAACACTAATCCGAAAGGATACATGCACCCGTATGGTCATTGCGGCACTGTTCACAATAGCAAAGGTATGGAAGCAACCCAGATGTCCAAAAATAGATGATTGGATCCAGAAGATGTGGTACATATACACAATGGAATACTATTCAGCATGGAAAGAAGATAAACACATGCAATTTGCAGCGACATGGATGGAATTAGAGGGGATCATACTCAGTGAAATAAGCCAGAAAGAAAA
>PVIJ01003064.1:0-103635 GCA_004024925.1 Scalopus aquaticus | reverse complement strand
TACTATATCTAACTTGTTGAGTGCTTATTAGATACAAGGCATTATTTAAACATTCACCCTGTATGTGAGGTAGGTGAGAAATGAGGAAATCATAAGGTTTGATCATAAGATGGTTAAGCATCTTGCTCAAAGTCACACAGCTAATAAATTATGGTATGGGCTTCAAAACCAGACAATCTGATTTCAACAACCCAATTGCTAACCCATACTCTACTACCTCTCAAGATGATGGTACCATCTGGAGAGTGGTGATAATGGAGAGACGGGGATGAATTGAAGACACATTTAGGAGCTAAATTGACCTAACTCCACAGTGAATTGCACCTAGGACTAAGGGTCGGGAAGGAGCCCAAGATACCTTCCCATAAGATTTCTGGCTTGTATTATAGGATAGATAGGGATACTATTCACTGAAGTAGGAAAAGTGAAAAAGGATCAGGTATGGAGGGCAAAGAGGATTTGGGTCTGAAGCATGCTGAGCTTGAGGTACCTTGGAGGCGTCCAGGTGATGTCAAGTGACAGTAGGAAATATAGACACCCATGATCACTTTCCCTTTCCTCCTGCTCCTTAGAACTGTATCTTTCTTCTTGAGATGAGGAGGGTTGGAGTAAGAGGTCTACTTTTCTAGTTTGCAGTGTCACTTAATTCTTGTTTCAGAGATGTGGGTAGTTTTGTTTAAACTGATATCTCCTGCAAATTTTATAAGGATGTTTTTACTCCATTATCTTGAGAAAGCGGGAGAAAACAGGTCCACTCATCAACTATGCCTTAAGTGCCTCCCATGTTCCAATCACTATGTTTTAGGTACTGATACTTTATATTATATACTGTATACAATTATTTGCATAGTTATAAAGATATTAATCCTTCCATTATACAGTTGAAGAGACTGAAGATCAAAAAGAATAAATCATTTGGTCCAAAGTTACACATTGCACAGAAGCAGTCAAATTACTAGTCTATGTTCTCCCATTATATCTGTTTTTCAAAGTGTAGGTGGTGACTTAGGTGGTTCCCCATCATGGCATTTAGTTGGACTGACTCACAGAGTCAGAAAGCTCTCCTGTTGTTATTTTCATCCAATCTTCCTTTATGACAATGGAGAACAACTCTGTTAGGCGCCAGTATACCTTTAACACCTCTCTAAGCACTTGCTAATCTTTTAACTTAACTTAGGGTACACTTCAGGCTCAAAGACTTAAGCAAATAGCAACAGTATATGGTAGGAATTTAATAACAGTTATTTTCATTGTTTATTCTTAAGGATATTCTCTATGTACAATTGACATTAGTGTTTCCATTTATATATCAATAAAGAATTTCATAAAAAAGTTAAAAGAAGTAGAATGAAAGAAAACTATGACATAAATGAAAGTAACAGTGTTTCAGAGAAAATGAGGCAAAAGCCACTAGATGAGGCTGGGCTCCAATGGCTGACCTTTGGAAAACAGGGCTCCTCATCCTATCTTCCCACGTTCAGGGTGTTGGTGCTGGTCTCACCTTTCTATAACTATCGAATGCCTTCTTTTCACCAAGATATGTCCTGTTACCATCTCACTTGGGGACTTTTTGTCATTGTTTACTGATGAATGCAACTCTCCAAGTGCTGTGGAGGAGACATCTTTATTCCCCCTTGATCAGCCTGGCAGGTAGGACCGGGCTCTGGCCTTTGACTGCCCACCATGTCAGGGATTCAGGAAAGAGCTACAAGCAGAGTACATTACTGGTAAGTCATGGTGGTTAACAGATAACAATGGGCTATTTTGGAAGTCTTAGCATATTCAAGTGATGAGTTTTTATTAAATATGGATTCCAGTATTAAAACTATATTGATTACTCTAATGTCCACCTCGTGCTCTGCCTTTTGCCACTAGTCCTCCAGTCTTATATGATGATTTGCACATTTTGTTTCTTCGCCACCACCACCCCTTTCCTGGGACAGAAGCAATATTCAGTATGTTTGCGGGAAGTGGTTGTAGATGGGCTGGTTTTAAACATTTTTATGAGTTCTCCTAAACATACACAAAGGCAATAAAAATTCCCCATGCTACATATATTTTAAAAGACATCGTCACATAAAATAATTTTGCTCGTGTGTTCCCCAAGGTATTGAAAATTACATTATAGTCACTGTAATCCTGCTGGGTAGAGACAGAATCTTCTCTTTAGTCTTTGTTATGCCTGATACTCTCTGTTCAGCATATTATTAAGGAAAGAAATCTGTATCTAGGATAATGCATCTGTATTCTTCTCATTTCCCATAAGCGCCACAAAGCCAGTACTTTATAACATTGGGCCTTGCAGAACAGGGTCCAAAGTCTGAACATCAGAAGGCTTAGGTTTTGCATTTTTGATGTAGTCTTTAAGCCAAGGTGGTAAATGTCTCCCTAAATTCACAAGGTCAAAGAAAGACAGGTTCATTTTCCTGGGCGGGGTACCCTCAGTAGCACATCTACTGCAACTATCATGTTTCCTGAGACCCTGGCTTCTTCCACGACTGGGCACCAGGCAATGGCCTGACTTGCGCACCTCAGGCAAGGTAAACACCCCCACTCTGATAAAAAGGACACCCATCTCATTCGCGGGTAGCAGTCTTTGGAAGCTGCGGGTTGGGACTACTTTCCCCTTCACGGCAGTAGCACAGCCCTCAGAGGCCCCCAGCCCCTTGACTCTCAGCCCTGCCCAGACCATTGTCCGCACACCTCGTCCCTCCAGCTTCCGGGCCGCGGGGCGAGATGATTTGCTGCAGATGACATCAGCTCTGGGCCAACGGCTGTAAGAGCTAAGGCAGCCACCGCGTGAGGCTGTGCCGGGTGGTCCTTTCCTCCTCCTCCCCAGCTCCCAGCCTAGTCCCCCATATAAAAGCGCCGCCGCCTCCCCGCCCTCTCTCACTCGCCGCTCCTCTCCGCCGCGCGCACTTGGAGAGGGCGGAGGGGGAAGCGGCGCGCAGCGCCAGGAGGAGGGGGAACGCAGGGGGCGGAGCGGAGACAGCACCTTCAGAGATAATCCTTTCTCCTGCCGCAGAGGAGAGCAGCGGTCGGAGCGGGACACTTCGCCGAGGCAGAGAGGGCCGGCAGGATGGCGACCGTGGTGGTGGAAGCCGCCGAGCCGGAGCCGTCCGACAGCATCGCCAACCCGGTGGCGTCTACTTCGCCCAGTCTGTCGCACCGCTTCCTTGACAGCAAGTTCTACCTGCTGGTGGTCGTCGGTGAGATAGTAACTGAGGAGCACCTGCGGCGCGCCATCGGCAACATCGAGCTCGGTAAGAGGCCCTGAGCCCCCAGGGGACGCGCTTGGGGAGACGTGCAAATGCGACCCCACCCAGGGCGCGGCGGCCACCCTCTTTCTGCTGCGCCCCGCACCCACACCTCTTCCTGATTTTGCCGCACTCCGTCCGGACTTTTCTGTTCTGGGCTAATTTCGGAAAAATAATACGGTTTACTAGTTTTGAGACCCAATAGGAGAGTCTCTTCTAACCTTGAGGGATCTGTCACCAAGTCGGGTTCTTAGATCCGAGCTGGTCACAGCCTCTCCCGCTAAATGAAATGCAGGTGTCAGAGGAGCAAAGGTCATAATAAAGCCGCAACTGCAGGAAGCAAGGAGGTAGGGGACGGGGGGAGGACCTGATGCAACCACTCCTTTCACTCCCTCTTTTCCCCGCAAAATACTGAAACCGCCCCCGCCGGCTGACCCGCGGTTGAGACAGTGTTGCCATGGTCCGCATGGGAATCATCCTCACTACGGCCACCTCAATCCCCGAGAAGTGCCGTTTCTGGTTTACAACCTCCCGTCTTTTTTCTTTCCTCGGAATGACTAGGCTAGTCCTAGGGCCACGCCCGCTCCCCCCCACCCTCTGGGACGCAGAGATGGAGAACCGCCTGCGCTTGGTTCCCAGACGGCGTCCGCCTCGCTACCGCCCGTGGGGCCTTGGCTGCGCTTTCTGAAAGGACAATGGAACCCCCAAGTTGCGGGGTGGGGCTTTCTTCTTTTAAAAGTCCCAGCCTCGGCAGTGATGGCTTGAGGAAGGCGGGGGGGTCGGCGGGGTAGGGCCGCGCCTCGTCCGCCGTGCTCATTAAGCGCGCAAAGGCCGAATAGCGGTTCTGCGGGAGCCCTGGGCGGGGCCAAGAGGGTCCGGCGGGAGCAGCCTGGGGCGCGCGGACCGACCTGCTCGGTTTCCCCACCCGGGTGCCGCAGTGCCTCCACACACCCGCCCGCTGCACCTGCCCCCCCGCACTGCGGCGCCCCTATTGGGGCCCAGTGTACGCTCTGCCGTGACCGCGGGTTTGGGGGGCTGCATGTCTCCACCTCTCCTTGTGCCCGGCTTTGTTGCGCTAGAAGTCCCCCGGTGAGTAGCCCTGGTCTTTGCCTTTCTTTTTATCCCCGGCGTCCCAGCCCTTCTTTCTTCCCTGACTGAGGTCGCAGAGCCCCTCCGCAGCCCCAGCCTATGCTCTAGGCTAGTCGGGCAGCGCCGAAGCGGTTCAGCCCACATACACCGGCTGGTGGGCGTGGTGCAGTCCGCACTGCGGTCTCTACGGCAGCCCAAGGCGGACAAAGGGCGTTCACGTAGCCCTCGTTCCCGCTCCCGCCCCGACCCCCGAAGTAGAAGGCGAAAGAAAAGTCTTATTTTGCATGGAAAAAAAATAAACCCCTGTCTTATCTCTCTGCGCTTAGAAACAACCGCTTGTCCCTAGAACAAAAGGCTGTAGGGTGGGGACTGGAATTGTAGACCTGGTTCTT
Source organism: Scalopus aquaticus (assembly GCA_004024925.1). Lineage (NCBI taxonomy): Eukaryota > Metazoa > Chordata > Mammalia > Eulipotyphla > Talpidae > Scalopus > Scalopus aquaticus. The sequence goes on along the minus strand of PVIJ01003064.1, from coordinate 98,897 downwards.
TTGTTTAACTTTAAAGCACTGATTTTCCTTTTCAGTTGAAATAAAATGTGAGTAGGAAGCAGTTGTTATTTCATTCGTAAAAATTCAAGAAATAGATGTTTCAATAGTGAAATGCCAACAACCCTTTATTTTAAAACTAGAGGCCTTTAACCTGATCTTTTCTGATTTAGTTTATTTGCACATTTTCTCCTTGGAAAATGTCACACGTACTGACTTTGGGTGTGGCTGCTGTAGGAATCAATGACTTTGGATTAAAATATATATATATATTATTTGTTAGCACCATTACCAGGGGATTCCTAATACACTAGGAGGTGCTTTTGTATCTATAAAATTCTCGTTACCATCCCCGATGGTCCCCGAAAGGGACCATAACCCCCATTTTAGAGATGGGGGTGCAGAGAACCAGGAAGGATAAGGCCACCCGCTCAAGGTCACACCACTCATAAGTGACAGAAGTGCCAGCACTGCAGCATCACTGGCTTTCTGGCCCTGTCACGACGTTAGTGCAGGACTGGCTAAAATCAGAGGGACATCAAACACAGCAATTTTCAGAGCTTGTCTTTGTATAGGCATACGTTTGTGGGCAGCGCCCCATGCAGGGAGCTGTTCAGCAGTCACCTTCGCCCATAATTATCTTACTGCTTTGTTACTCTGCTGATCATCCTTTTAGTTCCCCATTCCTCAGGGGGTTTGTTCAAGCTGCTTCTGTTTCGGGATAAGATGGATGCATCGAAGTATTGCTGTGACGTGCTCTCTGTCTTTATTTTACACTACTAACACTGAGCTCAGATTTTTCTTTTTTAAAATAAAAAAAAATTACTGAAATATTACATAGAAAGGAAAAGGCACTAATGAAAGATGAGGAGCTTGGTGAATTTTCACAAAATGAATATACCCGTGTCCCCTGATTAAGAAACAGACATTACTAGAATTCCAGAAACCCCCTCATGTTCCCTTGTCGATCACCATGCCTTCTTGGTTTATAATTCCCTAATCTGGTCAGGTTTCTGTACAGATCTCCGAAATGGCTGTATTGATCCTATTAAGAATCAGCCTAGTGAGTGAGCAGAGCCATTTCCTTATGCACAGTAACAGATGCTGCCTTTTCCTCTGGAGATTGCTCTCCTGGGTCCTGGGGTCTCTGATCCGGCTCTCACTGCAGGACCTTTTGGTGCTAAGTGAAAATACGGCTCCCTAGCTTTTGAGACCATCTGAGATAGGACTTAGCAACAGGGCCAGCCTGCTGAGTTTCCTTACGGCTGACCTGCTGCCGCCTCAGCCTTCAGGTCTCAGCTGGGCCTCCTCCAGAGGTCACTGGTACCACTGCTGTTGTTGCTGGTGCCCATGGGCCATTTTGTGTGAAGCAAGATGGAGATGCTCTAGGGGGTTGGCTCTGATTGCAGAGCTGGGAAATCAGCTCATCATCTATTTTTCTTGCTTCCCTGCATTCTTAACTGGTATTCTGAGGCTTTGGAGACCCGGGTGACTTGAATTTTTGCAATCCAAATACTGAGGGCACTTTGGGAAGCCTAGAAAATAAATCTATAGGAAGATGGTGGTAATGCAATATATTTACATTCCTGACACATTCCATTGTGGATGCTTAATAAATGCTTCTTAAAACCAAGGAAGAATGATGGTTACTTGTTTTCTTGACTGTATTCAAAAAACATGTAAGGTTTGGTCATTTCACTCAAGTTTGAAGCAGAAGTCTCTCCTTTTGCTTTATTTACTTATACAGGACTTGATGTGAAACCGCTGTTGCTGCCCCCATCTGCTACTCTTTGGTACCTCTTCTGCCCCCTTCCTATTTAACCCTCATTGTGAACTTGACAGCCAATTCCGTTTTTAGGAGAGTTGCACCTTTTCCCATTTATTTTAGGACATGGACTATATCCATTCATGCAAATGGCATTCTAGACTGTTGTGAAAGAAGTTTTCATGGCATTATTTTATTTTTTAAAAAACATGTAATGAATACTAAGTGTCAGTTTGATGCTTTCAATGACTGTTTAAGAGTATTCACTGTCCTCTCCTTAACACTGAAAATCAGCAGGATCTGTTCATCCAAAGACAGATGTGTGTAACATCTCTTGCCCTGGATTTTAAGACAAGTTTAGCTGATTGAATTCTAACTTACTGATGTCACTTTATTGAATGCCTTCCATCTAAGATGATTAAGAGAATTAAGAACCTAGGAAAGGCTTGGGGGTTAGTTTTCATCGGGGAAAAAACTCCAACAAAATGGTGGGAGTTAAAAGAAATGTTGAATAGTGTTAAAACTTATTATATTCATCTTTATTTTTCAAAGTCAAGAGACAGATGGATTTCTGCTTGCACTGCTTAATTGGTATTATCTGCTGGGGGTTCTGTGATGCTGAAATATAAGCCAGTCCCCAGACTTAAGGTCATTGAATTGCTGATTCATTATTAATCTTCTCTAAAGATTTACTTTAAAAAATAAATTCTGACTTTTATACCGATGAATAAGTGATTAGAAATCATTTCTTTTGTTTGTTTCTACTATAAGATGCAACCAAAAAACCTAAATTATTTATCATCAATGCTTTGAAATGATGCCCTATATATGTAAGATACTCATTTTACACAAAGCTATATATTTTAAATGCATCAAGTTGCTGACTTACCAGAAGAAATAAAAAACAAATTGAAGGTTGTTGTTAGGTCAAGGGAAAATGGAGAGGAGTTCTTTTTATCTGAGAATAAAGCCTTCTTGAATTTAACATTTCCTTTGTTTTAATTCTGTTTCTTTATGGTTTTAATCTGCCTTCAGATCACTTTTTAGCATAGTTTAACTTAACAAATAGAATCTCATGGGTATAGGTTAACCATTTAGGCACTGGCAAAAAATTTTCAAAAGCCTATTTTTCAGAGGGACCAAATGAAGTACACAGAAGAAAATCAATTTGTCAAAGATTCAAATAACTGTCAGTCGAACCTATGTGCCCTTTCAACAAGCAGTGTGTGGTCATGTCTCTCTGCTTTCTTCCATTTACTGGCTCTTTTAGGAATATAAATTTTAGCCTTTAAAGAGGAGGTGATTTTATTTTTCATTATTGGTTTCCTTTAACTGTCCTGTGAAATGCTTGACCAGGGAGTTTGGTGAGCCATCGCCTGTAGGCAGTAGGGAGCCTACTCTTCCTTACTGGTTACCCTGTGATGATGACACCCCCACTTCTCTCCTGCCCTATCTGTAAGCTTTGTGTGCACTGTAGCCTCTTCTTTATGCACCACTATTCCCCGAGATCAAAAGCTGAGATGCAAAGATCCTTTGGTAGCCATTTGCTGGAAAAACTGGTCAACAGACAGAGATACCACCTATTTCCATGACTGGGCTACAGTCCCAATGAGGCAGGAGAGTTCTCTGGATGCCTAGCTGTGGGCCCACCTCCCAGGGGCCCAGGGAGTTGAAAACCGCAAGTTCATCTCCTCCAACTGATGGCATTGTTCTGCCCCCAACTGAGTAAGAGAATTAGGGGCACAGTCTCCATAGAGTATTGGGGAAGCAAAGCCTTAGGGAAAAGCTTGATGAACATGTGTTGGGGGATAGTCAGTAAAAGGACTAAGAACTTATCATGGTTTCTCTAGGCCCCGTCAGAGACCAGGATGAGCTGTTTCTGAAAGCCTCAGAACTTCTTGACCAGCACCCTACCCTACCCTACCCTACCCTGTGGGCAGGACCAAAGAAGATATTTTTTCTTAAATTTATTTATGCATACAAAAGCTGGGATGTATGCCAGAGGTTGGGGGGAAGGGGGGTAGGGGTGAGAGGATTCACCAAGATTCTGCTCAGAGTGGGGAGCAGAACAGGCAGATCTGTTGAAATACACTGCTGAGGGGAGCAGCGGGTGAGACAGGAGAGGTCTGCTGTGCCATGTGGGTCAGCTCCCTGGCCTGGGATCGAACTCATGCTGTAGTTGCGCTGTAGTGGCTACAGATAGCTTCATAGTACTGAGACTTAACCCCTTGCACTACTAGGGAGGACCAGAAGATATTTTTTCTGTGAAGAGATACATAAACTTATTCAATGCAATATGAACCTTCATTGAGAAATACTATTTCCCTTACTGATATCATCCAGTAGAAGGTACAAAGTAATTGCAAAGTATTTTATTTCTAAAATTGGTATAGAAAGTGGCTTGGTTCCAGAGCTTTCCTTTCCAACTAAAATAACCAGTAAGTCCATTGTAACCTTTATTTTATAAGTGTTAGTAGTGATTATGCATTGTTAGGAAATAATTTGACTGGAAATTGCTCTCTTGGAAAGAGAACCCTTAGACTTTCATTTCATTAGGTGTATAAAAATGAGAAATAATGTTTTTTATCAGCTGTTTACTAGTGTGATTTAAAAATTATTAACTCTTTTTTTTTTTTTTACTGTTCTGTACTTCTTCCATTACTGAATTAGAAATCATACATTCAGGAATTTATGAAATATAAAGCAAACATTAATTGCATGTGTCATGACAGGTTAATTGAAGCCACGGGAAAATGGCAAGCAGCAATGAAAGAGCGAGTCTAAGAGTAACCCTCGATGAAGACATTCAAATAATGTAGCAATTTGGACATTCCTTAGAACAAAGGCAGAAAATTGTATGAGTTGGATTTAATACTCATGTCTCATTATTAACTTATTGACCCAACTTGACAAGCCAGAAGACAAAGTAGAGCTTAGACCTGAAGCACAGAGAATCCAGGCAACAATTACCAATTAAGCAGCTCAGATAGGAGCTGGGTGATTTTCCACACTAGACGAGTATATCATGTGTATGTTGAAGTAAAATATTCTAATGAATTCAGATCTCTCAATCTGTCAAGCTTTCTGTGAAAGAAAAAAAGAATCCATTTATCATTTCTGCACTAAAAAGATCCACAAAAATCTCAACATGCTTTTCTTGTTAAAATTTAAATACTCCATTAGCACAAATGTAAACTGAGGCTGTTAATGTTTCCAGAGAGGCCCATAAATTTCTCCCTTATAATTTAGCTTCTCTTTAGGATTGTTAAGTTTTCCACAGCTGAAACCTTTCCATAGATTCTATGAGAAGTTTCTGCCTCTATTTATTGGTCATAGATCTATTTGAAAATATTCTTCATAGATGAAATGGTGCTTGAAGTATAATCTGAAGATATTTTATATGTGCAGTCAACTGAGTTTCCAGTATCTTTTGGGGTGTGTGTGTGTGTGTGTGTGTGTGTGTGTGTGTGTGTATACACATACCTGTAATTCTTTGCAAGGTAGGAAGATTGAGCAAGATATAAATGAAAGTAAATGTAGCTATGCATTAAAAATTTCAAAGTATGTTTAAATAACTCGCTGCCATTTGAGCCCCAAGCCTATATCCACAACTAATGTACAACAACAATTATTAAATGACTAGATGTTTATTTAGAGGTAGTTCAGCTGTTGTGTTACATCTACAGGTTCAAGTTCCTACCCTTAGGAGTTATGCAATAAAGGATTGTGGTTCCAGAGGTTTGTTCCTGGCAGTTGAGGATGCTCTTTGCAAGGGTGCAGTCATGTAAACTACCAACTGCTTCTACCATGAGCCATCTGGGAAAATATAAGAATATGTAAAAATCAAAATCACCCTCCAGAGTTCTGTGGTTCCCTCCCTAATTTTCCCTCCTGACTCCCAGATCTCCCTTCTTGGATGCCCTGTGGGTTCCCCTCTAGCTAGTCCCTTTGGGAGAGCAGCCGACAGGAGGACAAAGGGGGAGGAAGAGACTAGGGAGGGAGGGCATCAGCGCTCCTTGCCCTTTTGTTCCTCCCACCCCAGCTTTCAGCCTCATGAATGGAGCCTGAACTTCTGAGGAATGGACCGTTCATGGTCCCCAACTCCTTAGAAGTTTTAAAAAGTAAAAAAAAAAAACAAAAAAAAAAAACCACATTTCTTCTGGATAAGAAAATTCAACACAACTAACAATTGTGAATACAGCATGGCCTGCCAAGCTAATCAGGTAAAATAATGCCTGGGAGCACAGACAGGTCAGGTTTTGAAGATTGAGATCCAACCTTCTTATCAAAGATCACACAAAATTTGGATTGATAGCCTGGAGTGAGAAGCCAAGGTAAAAAATGGGATAAGTAGAGAAAAGAAACCATACATGCACAAAAAATGCACATGCACATTGCAACAATATCGGTTTAAACCAAAGACCAGGACTTGGATACCAGACCTCTATATCTGCCTCCCTCACCTGCATCCTGCAATTTCTTGCCATCTATAAGTGGACCTTGGGAAAGCTGGGGATTGTCTGGGAAAGCTGGGGATTGTCTGGTGGCCTCTTACTGCTGCAGAACTCTTCATCTTCCTGTCCCTTCTACTCCCTCCCTGGAGTAAAGCCCATCATTTTCCTAATAACTGTTTTCTTTTGCCCTTTGAGGAAAGCTGCATTTACGATATATGAAGGGCAGAAGTTCAGTCCACACTGCTTGTTATCCTTCCCTTGTGGCCTGGGGGAGACCTTCCTGGCCTTCCCATTTTGTGGGCATCCATTGCAAGTCACTAAACTCTTTGGAAAAGGAGTTTCCACATCCTCCCTTAAAGCCTGAGAAATGTTAGAGTGATGTTTTCCAAACCATACTGAAATGATTAACTGGCAGTTTCTCAGCTGTCTTCCTTTTTCTCCCCAGGAATCCGATCATGGGACACAAACCTGATTGAATGCAATTTGGACCAAGAACTGAAACTTTTTGTATCTCGACACTCTGCGCGATTCTCTCCTGAAGTCCCAGGTGAGGCTTTGGTTCAGTATTAATCACCCCAGATTTTGAAGGGCTGAGGGAACAGGCCATTGACTGGAATGCTATGCTTAGGACATGAAGAAGACTTCTGATTGCTAAAGGAGTCTCTGTATTTGTTATTATCAACTGGGTTGACCAGAAGCTACATTTTAAGAAAGTCAAGAGAGTTATCACTATGCGAGTTATCTTTTTGGTGGATATTTAGACATTTTAAAATTCTGGGGTAATTTTTTGTTTGTTTTTGCTATCTCACTGTACTGACTTTAAAGGATTGCAAAGTATTACATGTTAATTTTTCTAAAATGAAGTTATGAATATAAATTGGGTGTCCACAGAAACCCACAACCCCCTGCTTTCCCAAGAAAAGGAAATAGGTACATTTCAAAATGAAATACTCATCATCATTTTATTTCACTATCTCTCATTTTTCTTATTGTGGATGAAAGAGTCTGAAATTCCCAAATGCTGTTAAATAGCTTTTCTTTCAGAGATGAAAACAAACACTACGGAATAATTAAAGGTAAGGACATAAAATTTGACATCTGTGAAGATGCTACCGTTAACCAGTCCCCTTTGCAGGGACCTACTCTCATGGGAGCCCCTAGGCTAATGGAATAAATATGATGTAGTCAGATTCACCCACCTCGTTCTCCTTTTGTGGGCCAGTCACCCCTATTTCTCCCAGTCGGTCACACTCGGGGATTATGAGACAGAGTTTCTGGCCCATAAAGATTCCAAACGTGGGCTATGTTGCCATTGATGCATCACAGACACTGGGTTTCTTTATATTTCTTGGAAGTTATTTAAATTTTATGTAAAATATAGTTAAGAAAAACTCTTTTCTGTCTACTTGATGTCTATTGTATGATGGCTAATCTCTGGCACTGATATAAAATCAAGAATGGGATTCAGCCTTTTGGACTAACTACATCATATTTATTCCATTAGCTTTGTGCAAACAGAGATTTGAAACCTCTTAAAGACTGCCAGCACCCTCACGAGTCGTGCTTGCCGGCAACAATATGCCAGTGTTAGAGAGGAGACAGCCTGTGTGTCTCGGGGAGCACCGTGGTACTGGATATGAACTCAGGTGGAGGCTGACCAAGCCACTATCCAGTAAAAAGAAGCATTTTCTCCACTGGAGATGCGAGGCAGGTCACTTACCCACTCTCCGAGAGTGATTACCCTTATCTGTAAGAAGAAACCCCTCCTTGGTGCACCCCATTTCTGCTCTTTGAGTCTGATCTTAGAATAAAATGCCATCCATTTCCATTTTTCATGAATGGTGGCTTTCAGGCATGGAATTGAGCAAATGTACTAAGAAAAAAATTAGCTAGAACTCATCATTTAAAAGTTAGACTTGCTGCCAAGTCCCTTGAAAGATTAGCTCTAAAGTTACTTTGCTTTGGGAGTGGTTCAGCGACTCTCAGGAAGCACATTATATGACGTAAAAGTAAAGTGTATTTTGTTGTATTTCTCTGTCTTGTATGCCCTCCATAACTTTTAAAATCACCTCTTAGACATACAAAATGAAGGGAGTAGCCTTCCCTAAGATGCATGTCTCAAAATATAAATATTGAGCTTTTATCGTTTCTCTGTAGGTTGTTCTGACTTTCTTATTATGACTGTCAGCCTGCTTTTTCTTTTTTGTAAATGAATCAGGTGATTCCCATTGTGTTCATTCATACTTGATTGACTTTATACAATGATGACTGTCTTTTGCAAAATGAAAGACTAAGAATTGCTGACAAATGAACTTGTTTTGGAAAAAAGATCTGGACTACTCTTGTGGACTAGGAAGGCTGGGTCCCCCCAAACTCCCACTTGAGCTTAATACACCCTTTTGCTTCCCCTTTTCCTACTGTCCCATATAGTAAGCACTGGTTACTTACTAACCAGCCCAGAGGGGAGAGCCCAGTGCTGGGCTAGGTGCTGTGTCCAGAGATTGTCTCTGGGCACACAGCAACCCTCCCATGCTTGCCATTTCCAGAAAGAATGGATATTATGACCTTCCCCTTTCAAACTTAAGAGTGCAGTGTCTAGGACGGGGCCTCCCCTCTGGGGACTGACCTCTAGAATGAAGTCTTTGGAGAGATGGGGAGCAATCAAGGTGACATGAAGGTGTCTAACCGAGAGGATAGTGGAGGGTAAAAACACATGTCAGATTAAGTTTCAGGTAAGTAAGTGTGTGTTAGAGAGAAGAGGTGCTGCGTAAGAGGACACGGATGCAAATTTGGGGTGAGTAGCCCTCTCAGGGTGATCACTGGATTTGTGCCCAGGGAAACTGTTAGCTTTTTCATGAACACACAGGCAAGATTTTGGGGGGAAAATTGGAGTGTTTTTAAGTGGGCCCAAGTATGGTTGCTTCTTCTGCATGCACTGAAAGTCTGTAGAAGCTAAGGTGTGTAGCAAAGTTCCCCTGCAATGAGGCGGCTGAGCCTCTACATTTAGAATTTCGAGATTCTAAGTTAATTTAGAGGCAAGGAACAAGATGAAGGATAAATTCCATAAAATAATTAAGTAAATAAACCCATTCATTCAGTTAAAACAAAAACAACCCACTTAAATAGTATATGTGGTGTGCCAGGCTCATGGGCCGGGGTGGGAGTGCAGCCACTCTGCTTACCTGCACCTTCTTGCAAGGGGAGAGCTCGGTCATAGCCATCACTTACAAGGTAGCGGAAACTTCAGCACCTCGTATGAGATCCAGGCGGTTTTTGCTTTGCTTTGTTTTTTAGACTAGCTGAGTGACAGTAAAATACTCATTGTCTTCCCTGACACAAGTAGATTCATGTGAGGGTTGCTCTTATGTTTTATATTATCATATAAATATAAATGTTATATTAGCATATAAATGTAAGTCATATAAATAGAAATACAAATAAAACTTTGTTACTGTTGTTAGAATTGGGAGTTGGTTTTAAAAGACCGGTGATATCCTTAAATGCAGCTAACAAGTGGTGGAGGCAGCACAGACAGACTGTACTAAGTTTGCCCCTTGTGCTCATTCTTAAATAGGTCTTTGCGATTCAGTTTGGTGGTTTCTGCAGGTCTCACTCAAGTGCACTCTGAAAGGGTTAGTCATTTTGAACCATTGTCCTTGGAGCAAGAACCAGAAACATGAGTGCTTTCTCTGCATGAAGGAGGGGGGGCGATGAGCAGAGTATGAATAGGAAGGCTCATATTCAGTTCTCCAGAACGTGGGCCCTGGGATTACTGAGCCTCTCCAGCTCTGGCATACTGCAGCTCTTGGAATGGCCGGTCATCTGGGACCATCTGATTTTCTTGAATCTATCGCAGAATTGACTTGCCGAAGGTCATTCAACAGACCTCTGCTGTGTGCCGATTTGCCCTGACATAGAACCATTCCCGGCCCCATCTAAGCTGGGCTTGAGCCAGCCCAGCCCTCTTGAGCGGAAATAGGTGCTTTCAAAAACACTTGCCAGTGATTGGAGTATACAGGTTCAACACAGGAGTCTTTTCAAAAGAGCACAATAGTCTCATGTTTCCTTATATTGATGAATTCAAATGCTCTCATAAAATTTGTATTTATGTATTATAGCATGTTTTTGTACCTTAAGCATTTGGATGAGAATCATTTCTATAATGATAACATAGGGAGTAGAGCTAGGCTTACTGTGTGGTACAGAATCTCTCTATTTCTGTTTACTTCCTTACCTCATGTAAGTTTAAATCTATCCATAGAAAACTAGAGGATCATATCTCTCTGGATTTAGGAAAGACCCAGTGATTATCTGTGTTAGACATAATTTCAAAACCACAAGCAAAAATATGGACCATTCTCAGGATAAAGAACATTAGACAGAAAACTAATTTCAGTTGTTTTTCTGTTACTTTATCTGCTTATTAAAATAATTAAATTTTTTGATGACCTAAATTTTCAACACTGTCAGTATGTCACTTTCTGCAGAGCCTGGAGCCAAGATGCTGTGTTTTGAGCTTAGCCCTGACAGTTATCTGCTGTAGGATCTTAGGCAAGTTGCCTCACTGTCTATAGTTTAGCTTAGTTTAGTGGTTGTTTATAAAATAAGGGTATCTCTTCTACCTCGTAGCGTTTTCATGAGGACCACATGAGTGAGTGCTTGTGAAGATCTTGAAACAGTGCTTGTCACATGGTAAAGCCACAATTGTAAGCCACCATTGATATTAACTTCCTTTTTGAAAGCCTATTTGACTTGTGTATTTGGTGGTTATTATTATCTATGGCTTTGGATACAGATGGGCTTCCTTTTTTTGTAATTACTAAAAAATTTTGTGTTAGAGATGTTTCATAGAGAAAATGTTGCTTCACCATTATCAGAATATTGATAGCCGCTGGTTATGTGTAGAGGACAGCAGCATTGTGTGACTGAGCTCAGGAAGGCCCTTTGGGCATGAAAGCAAATAGGAGACAATGTATTAAGGTGCTGAAATTGCAGACCCTTAAGGCAGAGTTGTAGACCATTTGCAAGATGATTTTGTTGGTGCCCATGTGAGGATACCTTTGTGGGTGATCTCACCTGCTTTCTTGCTGTGATCATCCATCCAGGGGTAATGTCCACTCCCCTCTGCCCCTCAGTTCCCCCTTTACTTTCTTCATTCAACAAGGCCAGAATAGTCCACTGGTTTAAGAAACCAAGATTCCCTGTGGTTTATTTTCTTAGTCAACTGAATAAATAGTCAGATTTTGGCATATTTACATTTTATCTAGTTTTATGGCTCCTAGATCACATTCATAAAAATGTTCAGACAATGTGACTGATTTTGTAATGTGTATATATATGTGTGGTTCTGTTTAAGAACTCCTGCCTCTTCCTTAGAAGATAAACAAGCCACAGCTGAGCATCGTGAGATTTGTGCTACTCAGCTGCTAAAAATATCTTGCCTTGGTATTGGTGTTTGATGGAGAATTAAAATCAAGCCTTTTGAATTTAAGTCATGTGAATCCTCTACTCCCTTTGACATTAATGAGGCAAGGTTTTATAATATTTGCCAGTAGAATGTTAAGAAAAGGCTAACATGCTCTTAGAAGAGGCCTAAGACTATTTGGAGTCATCTTCTTTCTGTCTAGACTTGCGTGTTTAGTCTGTCATCGTGCAGAATTATAGCCTAATTGTATGTGCCTACACTGCAGCCACTGCTCTATGGCAGGGAATAATGAATGTGTTTGTGGTCCCATCCCAACCTTTAAACAGTACAGCACACAAATATATGTTCACTTGCATTTAAGAGGCTGACGTAACTCTCAAGGAACCTGCAGTTTCAGAGGGAAGGCAGATGCTGTGTCCCCTGTTTTGTGTCTCTCAGGTGCATACTTGCAAGGAAAGGCACTTGCTCCCATGCCCATACTGGTGGTGGTGGTGGGGGGGTCCTTTCTCATTTCATCTTCACCTGAGCTTATGGAAGGAATCCTGCTATCAGAAGAAAATGACAAGTAGCCTTATTTTTGTTGAAGTAATAAGATCTCTGTTTTTAACATCCATGGAGTTCACTGCCACCAGCCTCCCATTTTAATGCAAATAATTTGCCTTTCTCCCTCAGCCTTCCAAGCCCAGTGGTGATGAGCAGAGGATCAGTACCCCTCAGATGCACCCCAGTGCTTCTTTTCACCCAGAGCAGCCCTAGTAGCAAACTGCCAGTTCATTGCTAACCCATCCACATTCCTTTCAGATGGTGAAAGGATCCAATATTGCAAGAAGAAACAGAATTTTGTAGTGTTTAGAACACAAGGCATAATTCTTGTGAGGTTTCCATTTTTGCTTAATTGTGACATTTGGGGATTGTTTATATCTATAGATCCTCAGTTTATTTTTTTTCCAGTGCAGGTGTGACCACAGAAAAGAAGAAAATGATGTTTCATTGCTATGTTCAGTTGCCTTCATTCCTCAGGGTTAACGATGGCTCATTCAGACCACCCGAGAAATACCTATTCATCTCACTTTTTCTTTAGAGTAAAAGGATGTTTTACTTTGCCAAGTGTAATGGCTCTCAAGCGGTTCCTAATGGGCACTGTGAAAGCACTCAACTTAGATAGGCATGGGCAGGAAGGTAACAGAAGATTGGCTGCCTGAGTCCTGTAGCCATTTTGGGGAATGTCAGTAACCCCACCATTAAATCCAACTAAGTGCATTCCAGAAGAGCTGCTAACACTGCTAACCCAAGACAGCACTTCTTGCTGAATATCAGTGCTGTCGTCTTCATTTCCAGAAGCCAAGGAGAATCCATGGTGTTTGTTAGTAGATTTGTGGTCATTGTTTGTTTAGAGCGTGCAACGTCAGCAGGCAACTGCGTCCTGCTTCTGGGGTTTCTCTCGGGGCATTTTGTTTAGCATTCATCAAGACGTGCTGGGAATACTATGGAAGAGGAGGAATGAAGCATCACAAACAGATTCCCTTTAATTAAAAGTCAAGTAATATTTTTGAGTGTCTATTAATGAACAAGGAATTGTAAAGAAGTTTATGGATGAATAAGGTATCCCCACTGCTTATAATTTAGTTGGAAAAAATGAGTCATTCACAGCTTTAAAAAAAAAAAAAGCATGAACAAAGAGTGTTTTCTCGATTTACAAACTGTGTGTATGAGAGCAAACGAGACAAAGGCAGAGGACACAGACACGCACACAGAGGGGGGTGGGTAGATTTACTCAAATTCCTAAAGAAGACAAGGGTGAGAATGCACATCATAACAGGCATTGCATTTTTCTTGTTCAACCACAGATTTAGTCACAATGACAAAGGTTACCCAGGTACCAGCACCCCCACGCCCCAGCTCCAGCCCAAGCCTAATTAAACGCTACCCAGGCAACGATCAAGTATCCCCAAACATCATACTCCAGGGCTTATGCCTTTTGTTTGCTCAGCTCTGGTCTGAGGGTTATTTCTATTGCCTGTGAAGTCAGATTTCCTTGGTCCTGGAGAAATGGAGTAAGTAAGAAGTGCCCCCTGGGGAAGTACACTTCAAAATGGACCACAGGGAAAGGAGAAATTAACATAAATACAAGACAAAAATAATGCTATTTTAATAGACTGTTCCAGCCTGTGTTAAAGACTTGCCTGTAGTCAGGGCTGGTGAGATCACTGCTTGTAGAAATGTAACAAGCCAGTCTACACATGAATTACAAATAAAATTATCTAATTAAAAGTGAAGACGACAAGCCCGGGAAAGGTGGTGTTCCACGGGATAGGACTTCTGTCTGCAGTTGTACCACATCTTGTTATAAGGACTCAGACTGAGATTGCCTTGAAAAATTGCCTTTTGGAGTTAATTGCCTGCAGGGTTAAGATAAAATATGAACATCTTGAGCATTGCCCTGGTTTGCTGGCCTTTCTTTTATAATCAAACAGGGTTTCACTGGAGACTGAGCAAAAAGAACCTCCGTTGCACATTTTGGGCCAAAGTCCCAGACTCCCTATTTGTGTGTCACATGGGTAGTCTGGGGGAAGAACAGCTGGTCCCTAAGGGAGCACCCCATTTCTAGTGCAACTTGCCCCAAAGACACTGCTTCAAAGAGAAGTTGCTTTTTTCATTCATGAAATGTCAGTCAGTGAAAATGTCCTATTTAGAGGGCATTAAATTCTGCAACTCAGGCCAACCAGCCGCTCTGGTTTTAGAACTCTTAAGTCATTTTGAGCAGGAGTTTTCTGCATTTTCAACTCTTGCCTGGAAGTTTTGGCATGTGTGAAAGACCAGGAAACAGGTGTGAACTTGCTCCATGGAACTCCTCCCCCTTTTAATAGAACCCAGTGCCTGTTAGGCTGCAGCAACCTCTCTTCTTTCTGGAATTCCTGCCGGTCTCAAAGCTTAAATGTTCAGAGTTTTTTGGTGATGCAATAGTGGAGGAAATGGTGTTTGTGGTGGGAAGTCTCAGGGCCCCCCCCCCCAAAATGCTCAAGTGCCTTGTAGATATAGTATATGTCTGTGCAGGCACTGTGTTGAGGGGGGAGAGAGAGGGAGAGGGAGGGAGGGAGAGAAAGGGAGGGAAAGGGAGGGAGAGAGAGGGAGGGAGAGAGAGGGAGGAGAGGCTATTTCATATTCTAATCTATTGGGGAGGAGATTGTTTTCATCTTATATGCTATATCTTTTTTGAAGGTGCCCCATTATTAACCAATCTGTCATTAAACATTTATGTAGTAGTTCCTAGAGTAAGACACAATTCCAGTTCCTACCTCTGCAGGTAAGATGTGTAAGTGTAAGTAATCCTGGCCTGAGGGTTGTTCGCAGTTGAGCATGGAAATTAGACAACAGACAGAACAAGTCAGTGTATAGTATGTGTCAAGAGAGAATTTTGCAGGAGGATCCTTTTGTAAATTCTGGGTTTTTTAGACTATTAAAATATGTATGTATAAATGCATTAAAATATGCACTAAAATCACATCTATACAAATTGTGGCAAAAATACAATAGATTCTGGTGCTCTGGATTCTCTTTTTGATCTAGGAATTTCAGATCCCAGCTCAATTAAAGTGTTCCCTAGTTTGGAGCTTTTAAGTTAAGCCCTTTAACTCAATTATGAAAAGATTGAATTGGTAGTTTAAGGATTCACCTTCTCTGAAAGCATGTGAGAATGAAACTGCTTAACTGAACTTGTAGGCTTGATTTCAAGATTGTCTTCATCTTTGAGTGCTGGGAAGTTGTCCGTTGGCAGACACTGAGGACACTTGGGAGAGACTGTGAAAATATAAGGTGTGATGGAAATGAATCTGAAGTGCTTTGTTCACTGCACTGAAACTAGACTGGACACTGCAGAGCAGAATGCTGATTCAGCTCTTCTGTATGGGGGTGGGGTGGGGGAGAAGGGAGCGGACACAGGTCAGCTGCTCCCAGGACTGACCCTCTCCAGAGCATCCTGGAAACTTGTCTTAATGCAGCAGCTTCTGGGTCTTCTGACTACACTGGTGCCCACATAGCCCCCTGAAAAGTCACTATTATTTCTTTCTTTCTTCTTCAAAATAGAGGGGTTAGATTAGATCAGAGTATCTGAAACTGTTCTGCTAACCACTAGTTCTGTAAAACATTATCACAATTGATCCTTGAACCCCACAGGTGAGGTTAAAGACACCAGACCCCCTCACAGTCAGTAATCTGAATGTAACTTTTGAGTCCCCAAAACTTAACTACTAACAGCCTGCTATTGACTGAAAACCTTACAGATAAAAAGTCAGTTAACATAGATTCTGTGTATTATATGTATTATGTACTGTATTCTTAAAATAAGCACGATTAAAAAATGTTATCAAGAAATTCATAATGAGGAGAAAATACATTCACTATACTATACTTTTTTTTAGTGCTCTAAGTTTCTGTCATCTGTTTATAGGAAGATTCATGTGTAAATGGGCCCACTCAGTTCCAAACCCGTGTTGTTCAGGGTCAGTTTTAGAGAGTGGGAAAGAATGCCATGGTGGAATAAGTATAGAAACTATGGTGTGCTGGATCTTATTTTTCGAGGAGCCAGAGAATATGTAATTGCATGTAAATAAACATGTTTAATCTTGTGTAACCATATAGTTCCTTAACCTATTTGTAAGTCAATTCCAGCGTCACTCTCTTCCAGAGATCTGTTGTAGAATTATGTAGAACACCTTTTAGGGAAAGGACAGACTAAATGTCTCTGGGTCCCTTCCACTTTTTATATTTCATGATTTTTTTTTTCATTGTAGATTTCTTCCTCACGAAACTGTGAAAGGGAATTTATCCTATTCTCTGGTTACTTATGATGGTTTTTAATCCATATTTGAAAATATTTATGAAAGAATTTAGAAAATCTGACTGTCTGATCTGCTAGGGTTATTAATTTTAGGGGAAGATGCACAACTCTGTGACATACAGACTGGTTTCCCAGTGTGGGAATTCTCAGCCTTTGGTTTTTCCCATTTGTCTTTATCTTGCAGACAGATCAGACAAGACACGTCTTAATGGTATTTGCACAATGCCAAACACCTGCATGGAAAGTATTTCAAAAGTCAATATTCATGAATGTTTTATATACATGATGCCAAATAGGAAATAGCTGCTTTTTCCCCCATTCAGATCAGTATTTCCACATTGATGATTGGTGCTGAATTAAGCCTCTGATTCACTGCATATTCAGAGATCATTGAAAAGAGTCGAAAGATGGAACTTCATGAGTTCAGATGGATCACTTGTGGGTTGATTATGTAAAAAATGCCAGGGACCTCGTTTGTTATGGATAATTGCGAGGGGCCTGAATTTTAACAAGCATGATCAGCTATGCATATCTTGTCATGTGAACCATCAGTTAGCACACCATAATGAACTAGACAGTACATGCAGATATGAACACCCTTGGGAAGAAAAGCTCAAATCAAATCATTACCAACAATGTACAGCTTGCATGAGGTCATCATTATCAAAAGCTATGATTATGAAAAGAAAAAGGTTTTTTTAAGGTAACGTCATATGATTGACCATTGGAATCTAATACCTTTAAGGTAACAATTTCAATTGTTCTTTCCCTAGTTTGATTCTGTATGTAAAAAGTGTTTAATGGACTTACTACACCCTACCTGTAGTAATATTTTTACAGCCAACTTGAGAGTGTTCTAAAACCTGAATGAAATAATATTTACACAATATTAATGATAGTATCTCCTTGTATGCAAAGAATTGTTAAGCAAATATCTTAGCTAATAGAGAGTTACCAATAATTCCTTGTGAGGTTATTATTTTTTGAAGTTTTCTAATCCACTGATAGAGTCCTTTCTTTTATACAAACATGTCGACTTTATCTAGAATGGACTTAGAATTTCTGAACTACATTTATACCTTAGTCCAGGATATACCGAATCTATTTATAGAAAATATTCACTTAGAAATCTGTTTTTCCCTCTCCCTCCCAAAGGGAGATTTTTTTTAAATTGGAATTTTCATTTGCTCTGGGCAAATACTGAAATTTTGTTGAAGCACAGGCCAAGAGTTATAATCACACAACAGAACAAACTGTGTCTGCCACCTGCATGGATCTCAAACTCAGAACAGTTTAATTGCGTATTTGCATGATTCAGGAGGAAAGTCCCCCTGTGCCTGGGTCCTCATGAACGATAGTGACAACTACACTGCCAACATGGGCATGTGCTGGTTAAAGCAAGTTCTTATCACTGAGTTAGAAGTGAGTTCTTATTACCAAATGGCCACCTCAGTACTAATATGGTTATGTTTCATTGTAGAACGATGGATATCTCTGGCTGGTATATTAGTTCTGAAAAAGAGCCATGGGTTCTATTTAGTACAACCCCCCGCCCCCAATCCCTTACAACTGCTGTGGAGAAAGAAGGGAAATGTGGAGAAAGAGACAATCTTCTAGGTAATTAAAAAAAAACAAAACTCAAAAGAGTTTGTAAACTATGCAGTGACCCACTGCATTTGCAGTTGTGTATATACAGCCAGTGCCCCCCACTCCAAAGTCCCAACTATTTTCCTTTCTATTTTCTATATCCTTACATATGGAAACACACTCTTAAAAATAGATAACTCTTTTCCATTACACCATCTCTCTCTATGCTTTCAGATGCCCAGAATAACTTTAGATCCTAGGAATGACAAGTTGAATCACTAAGTTTATGTAGATATTTACTTGCATATATATAATTACATGTGTATAAATGACATTGGTTTTATATTATTTCAAAAACATCTTTCCATAATAAAGAAGCATTAGAATAGCCAAGTGAGTATCTATTGGTGAAAAAGTGACATATTCTGTGGGTTTCCTTCCTTTGCTCATCTGTGTCACTCATGCGTTTCCCTCCATCTAATGTAATCTATTTCTTTCTCATTTTTCTTTCCTTCTTCTTCACCCTTTTCCCAGTGTGCTCTCTCTACTCTCCAACCACAACCTTCTTTTCTACAAATAATGCTGGTTTGGGTTAAACATTTAACAAGATCAGTGTCACTTTTTTTTTTTATAAGAAGCATTACATTATATATAAGTTATGCATATTATTATACTGTGTCTTATTTTTGTTTTATTGTTTCATATATAGAGTAGAGACTATTTGGAGCCTTTGGAATAGGCTGGATTCCAGCATATAAATATAGATGAAATAATTTGGAAAATTGACTCACTCTGAGGTTGTCTAAGAATATGATTCCATCATCAGATAGAAATTTCTATTGTTGGACTCCTTTAACCAGCAAATGAATTTTCTATGCTTGGTAAACAGGTTAATCAAAATTATGAAACCAGTTATCCCCCACTCCCAAGAAAGGTCTAATTTACAACTTAAAAAGAAAGAAAACTACAAAAAGACAAACAAAAACCTAATTCAAAAGAGAAACTAGAGACCAAAGAGCTTGGATCCAGTAATCATAGGACTAAGTTTTTAAATCTTTCAGGTTCTAGTGCTTCAGAAAATGATTTTTTCCTAATTGCAATTGAA
Organism: Scalopus aquaticus; assembly: GCA_004024925.1. Classification (NCBI taxonomy): domain Eukaryota; kingdom Metazoa; phylum Chordata; class Mammalia; order Eulipotyphla; family Talpidae; genus Scalopus; species Scalopus aquaticus. The sequence continues at coordinate 79,727 of PVIJ01003064.1, read as the reverse complement.
TAAGAGAAAAGGAATGCAATTATCTCTTAACAAAGAACTAAGACATCTTAGACCATGGTCCTTGGTTAAGAGTTTTGGAACAGTACTGACTTATCCCATGTGTGACAATGAATGGTAAGGTGTCATGAATTTAAGAAAGTATAATTAGCCCTTTGAAATATGAACGTTTATAGTGATGTTTTTAAATTGCAAACAATTTCTTCTTTACAATTTCTATTGAAATAACATTGCATTATAATATTATATAAGTTTCAGGTTAGCATCATGAAGAATCAATGTGTATATACTACATTAAGCTCACCACTAAATCCAGTTCTGTCCTTCCCCACACAACTGACCTCTTTTATGTGAGATACCCACTGCACTTCCACCTTCCCTTCTGGTAACCACTAATTTAGTTTTACAATCTAAAAGTTTATTTTTGTTTCATTTAGTTAATTGCTTAGTTTCTCTATATACCACTTATGAGTGAAATCATAAGCTGTTTGTCTTTCTCTCTCTGACTTATTTCACTGAGCATAACCTCTAGGTCCATCCATGTTGCTGCAAATGGCAGGATTTCATCTCTTTTTTATATAGCCAAGTAATATTCCATTGTGTGTACACACATCTTTTTTTTTTTATCCAGTATCTAGCAGTGGGTACTTAAGCTTTTCCAGCTTTTGTCTATTTTCCAGCTCTTGTCTATTGTAAATAATACTGTAGTAAACATTTAAACTCATCAAAGTGGTGATTTTGTATATTTTTGGAAAATACTTAGAAGTCAAATAACTGGATAATATGAAATTTCTATTTTTAATTTTTCAAGTGCTCCCCATACTACTTTCCATAACAGCTGCACCAGTTTACATTCCCATCAGTAGTGATAGGGGTTCCCTTCTCTCTATATCCTCTCCAACACCTGTTTCTTATCTTTTGGAAAATAGTTATTCTCACAGGTGTGAAATGATAGCTTAGTGTGGTTTTGATTTGCATTGTCCTAATAATGAGATTTCGAACATCTTTTCATGTGCCTATTGGCCATCTGTATGTCTTCCTTAGAGAAGTGTCTATTCAGATCCTCTGCCCGTTTTTGAATTGGGTTGTTTGTTCTTTTATTGTTGACTTTCATGAGCTCTTTGTATGTTATGGATATTAACCCATTTATGGATGTATGTTGTGCAAATATCTTCTTCCATTCAGTGGGCTTTTTTTTGTTTGTTTTGATGATAGTTTTTTTCACTGTGCAAAAACTTTTTAGTATGACATAGGCCTGTTTGTTTAGTTTTGCTTTTGCAGGCAACTTCTTTATTACAGATTTCCTTTAAATATTTAAATATTTATTTACAATCTATCAGTAGCTTTCTGGAAATTGGCCACCTCAAGACTCTGGTCGTGAGCCAGTGTTTTGAGAAGCAATGTGTATAGAACCCTTTGTGGAGGTTGGGGCAGAAAAAATGTGTTCTAACTGAGTTCTATTGCTAAGTAGTTTGTACTGTTGTTGATAAGTTACTTTGCATTTAAAATCTTCAGTTTTATTGTCTCAAGTTTTCTCATACTTAATATTCTGTAATATAATATCAACCCTAGTGAAAAAGTCACTCAGGTGTAAAAACAAAATGGCTTATGTGCAAAGTTGATAAGCATACCTAATGTGAAAAGCCAAGATGTATTTTCTATATAGAGTCCTTTAGAATTCTTAAGATGTAAGTTGTTTGAATAATGAATTAAAACACGTACACTAAATCTTTTCTTTCCACAAATGTATATTGCTTGTCTTATGTGATTTGGTACTGTGTTAAATACTGAGCTTACTGATAACATGCAAAGTGAAGAAATCCACAGTCCCTACATGGTCTCCCAAGCAGCTCTCAGTCAAGATAAGGAGACAGACATTAATCAGATGGTCTTTAAAAAAATGTAGCACAAACTGTGTTAAAATAAGAAATTACATTAGTAAGGGAAAAAAGTGAGAAAACTTTAGAGCTGATATTCATGGTGAATGCTTTTTTAAATATTTATATTTAAGACATTGAATACTGTATTTGTTTTCCTTGCTCATACAACGTTGGCAATGCAGTCTAGTTGTGCAGGTTCTAGAACATACAGATTTATCTTGAATTTCACAGCAATCACTAAGATTCCAGTATCTTTTCTCAGAGAATAGGAACAATTACCTAGAGTGATGGAAAAATATTTCTATGAAAGTATTAATATTTGTGGAAGAATTCCATTACTATGTTTTGAGTTAAGAATGAAAACAAAAGAGAACCATCTGAATATTCATTGTCCTCTTAAAAGAAGTGGATTAATTGCAATTTTACTGGGCTATGAAGGTTCTGATGATGAATAGAAATAAAGTAAAATTTCCAGGTGAGAAGTGGAAAGTTTGTGTTGTAATTGCAGTTCCTGAATCCCTGTAGGCTCATACCTAACGGATGTCGTGCTTAAACATTTGTCCCCTTTTCCCAACATCTTCCCTGTGCTACTTCTGGGATATTTTCCTGGTTATTGTTAGGACTCTGTTAGCTTGTCTTTCGGTTGTAAGCAGCCTTCTTGTCACATCTTTGGTCATTCTCCACTAGTCACTTACCTTCTGGTTTAAATGTCCACTTGTCTCTTATGGTAATTACTGTCTCTTAGCCCTACTTGATGATGTCTCTAAGGTCTCAACTTCTGCATATAAAAATAATTTTTCTTTAACCTGGGGGATATAACTGAAACAAATGACCTGTGTATTATTTGAATCCAGTGCCCCTTATTGGAAAAAATAAAACCCGGATTTACTGCTGAATCTATCAATAATATAAAACAGGCTTACTTGTTCTACTAGGAGATAATGTGGAGATGTTAAAAAAATTCAGTTACATGTTGATTAATTTTCTCAGTAGCATTTACTCATTCCCACATCTTGGCTAGTCTTCTGAATTTATCTGAAATTAAAATGTGTTGTAAACAAATGTCAAGATGTAAGTATTTTTCATTATTATTTTTTTCTAAACCATTCTGAACACTTTCAGTCTGCAGAGTTGGGTCTTTTTCCACATGTTCTAAAAGTCACCTCATTGCCCATCACTGAGTCAGTACTCTGTAGTGTTAATTCTGCTTTTTACACCTCATGTGCATGTTTAAATTCTGCTATTGCTTTTTGTCCATCTTTGAATTATTTTATTGATTCTATTGGCTTTTTCTTTTTAAAACTCTGCCTATAAAATTCAGCCCACTCGACTTTTAATATTCTTTGATGTGTCATAGAGACCATATCTGCCATCTTTTGTAGACTCCGTGTATCATTTTAGGAAATTTTACTTTGCTCCCTGAAGAAACTCATTTTTAGAGATAGGGTTGAGTTGGAAAATGATGCTCATTTTTTTCATATGCTGTGGAATCTTTTCAAAGGTTCCGTTTTGAGTTCTGTTCGCAGGAGAAGTCTTGCTAGGCTCAGTGTTTGCTAACAGACAGGGCTGCAGACCCTTCTTGTTCTCACTGCCCTTTTGGATGCTGGTGGTTTCACCCTTTTCATGTTGGTTCAGGTGCAGCTGTTTCCCTCCGCTCCTCTTCCATGTCCATATGCCAACAGGCATGAAAAGAGAGTGTCTTCACCATCAGAGCTTCTCCTTCTGATATAAAGTTAGTCTTTGTACAAATGAGATGTTAGGAAGGCCATCTACCAACACGTACTCCTTTCTGCTTCTGATTTACAAGTGCTTTTCCTGAGAAGCCTTTCAGCTCAGGTTGTAATGCAGGACAGCAGGTTTCTCTGCTTCCAGTCTCTGTTAGGTTCTGAAGGTGAGGAGCTGGAGCTGAGGGGCAGTGGGAGGTAGGTATCAGTGACCCTGCAGTGTGGGCCCGAAGGCTCTTTTCTTGGCCTTGCACATCTTGGAGTTGGGGGCAGATAATTCATGAGTGGTCAAAACCTTTCCAGTCTCCTATGAGTCCCACAGAATGGTGAAGGGTGGGGGCCTTGGGAGCTGGAGCGCTTACGTTCTATTCCAGGCTCCACCACTTGCTGGAGTTCCTTGAGCCTTAGCTTCCTCGTCTGTAAAGCTGCCTATCGAGGCTATGTGAAAATTTCATGACTATGGCACCTGTAAAACATGGAACATAGCTCGAATATTGTAAGTGCTCGATAAATGTTAGCTGTTATATGTGTATTCTTTCTCTGAGGTGGAGCGTATCTTCAGGTGTGTTAAAAATGTATGTTTCAACTCCTGTTGGTGCAGTGATTTCTCGGCCGAATTCCCCATACCCCTCGTCTTTCAGCATGCGACCACCTCTTTGCTTTAAATCACCATGGTCGGTTTTACTGTCTTTGAGTATTTTCATGAATGTTTCAAAAATTCTTAAATTTGGATAAGAACGTATTAAACTCTTTTGTTCTGCCACATATCAACGCACCAGTCTTCCTAAGTTTAACTCAAAATAACAATTATATGATATCATTCATTTGGGGAAATCTGTAATGTTTATAAGATATCGTTTACCTTTTGGGCATTTTGGATATACTTCAAAGTTATATTTTTAAGAGAAAATTACGTGTCATTTATATAAAACACATTCTCTGTAAGATTGATTGGTTCCATGGTAAACAGCATACCATTCTAATTCTAAATAACATTCTAAAAAAATCAATAGTTTGCTAGATAAAGTGTCCTTTAAAAAAACTTTTTTTTAGATGAAGAGCTTAAAAAAAAGTTTTTATTAATGATTAATGCTCTTAACCTGGCATTCAAGGAAATGAATAATAAATGTTAGCCAAGCAGGAAAAGCTGATTCATTTTTCATGTGATGTTCAAATGACCTGTAACATTTGTGATTCTATAAAATCTACAGTATTAGCCAACCATAATTTGTTCAAGTTTATGGTTTCTTTATAGCATTATCAATTCTCTGTACTTGAAGTTCCCTGGAGCCAGACATTCCCATTTCTCTTTATCTAATCAGGACTTGACACATTTCAAAAGTTTCTGTAAATCCCTCTCTTCTTTATGCTATTGTCAGAAATCCCTCCCCGCAACCTCTAGCTTCCTTCCGCGAAAAGAAGTCCTGCATTCATTCTTATTGTCTCTGCATGGAAACCTTATGAATCACAGCTTTCTTTTTTACTGGGAGCTTTTGCATGTGTGTGAGAGTCTTATGTACATGTTGTGTGTTCTGTGTACATATTGTCTTTTGTGATGCTGCAGTTTGACTTGGTTGAATGAAAAAAAAAAGCCATTTTATTTAAATGATCACTTGGAGATAGAAAGTTTGCATCAGAAAATCAAGTCTAAATCCAGGGCCAAGATAGTCCTTTGATTTCTGCTTCTTTAGTATTGTCACAGCAAGATGCCACCACTGCATTCCTGGATCGGATTGTAATCCTGGGGAGGGCCCCGGGGCTGGGCTTGCCTGCACCCCCCCCTCACCCTGCATATTAAGCCGGTAATTACCCAAGACATTACATTTGTCCCCAGCTTCTGTGTAATGATGTCATTTTGTGTCAGACAGGGGATTAGCATGAAGAGAGAAGTCCTACTGACATTTTCATTTTCATTAAGAATTTGGTTTTACTCCATTTTATGAGCAGGAACTGTTGTTCTGCTTCATAGGAGAAATTTTTAAAAAAGAGGGAAAAAAATGAAGAAAAACTTCAAAACCTGGAAGTAGACACGGACTGATCGCATGAATAAAAATGTGCTCCGGAGCGCTACTCTGTCAATTAGTGAAAGGGTCTGGGACACAAAGCATGCCTGGGAAATCTGCTCCTTTTATTACAAAAGCAGAGTATTGTTCTTCTCAAAGCCCACAATGGCCTCGGCCTTGCTGCAGAAAATGCCCCTGAAAAACCCAAGCAAAGACTATGAGTACAAAGGGTGTGAGGTCCCATGGCCACTGAAATGTTTCTCTTTTTCCGAGATGGCATTGATCAAGTATGTCTTCAAGTCTCATTCCTTACTTCTCAGGGTAAGGCTGTGAGTTCCCTTCGCATATGAAAAAAAAAAAAATTCAGAGAAAGAGACCAGATGTCAAAGGTGCATTGAGCCCAGGACTACGTCCACAGATGAACATCATTTTTAGCAATAATTTCCAACTCCTCCAACAAAAGTAAACATCAGAAGAAAACCATGATCAGACTTGGGGGAGGGGAGTCCTGCCCTCCTTTTGGAGCAAAAACTCTGCCATAGAAAAGCTGCGTTCACATACCAGCTATGGCTATTCCTTAGCTGCGTGAACTTGGGCAGCTGAATCGCTCGGAGTCTCAGTTTGTCCATCTCTACAATGGCGTTAGCTGGCATGGTGCCTACGCCATAGAGTTGTGCTTGGTAACTCTTAACTATTGTTTTTCATCTTCAAGAACTATTTTCCTTTCAGAAAACATGCTAATGTTCTGAGGTTCTTTGACTCAAGTGGGTAAAGGTGACAGCCTCCTTTTCTCCATTTTCTCCCCCCTTTCTGTCAGTGTTTTGCAAGTACAGACTCTTACCAGCCTAGCTTCCTTGACTGTCGAGGGGCAGTGAGCTGTGAGATTTCATCCAGGGTCCCTGGCTTAGAGACACTCTGGAATTTCAGTGTTTTTGAATTTTGCCAAAGCATTGCAAGAATTATAAAAGCGTCCCCATGGTTTTTCTTGGATGATTTTCAAACACTTCTAAGGTTCTCAGTTCTCTATATTTAGACATCAGAATTTTCTTAGCATCCAATTTCTTTGGAACAGAGTTTTTCCGTGAAGAAGGGAGAATCTAGTCCACATGAGCCCCTCTCCCTGGGTGATAATATCCCTTCCAGATGGTGTTGTGTCCTTTCCATCTTCATTCTTGTTTTGCCTTGAAAGGCAGTGAGTGAGCTATTCCTCTTTCTTCAGCTGACTTTTCAGGTACAGTTTCCCAGTCAGTGGTTGCATTAAGAATGATACTTTAGAAAGAAGATTCTGAATCACACTTGGTTTTAAGGTGTAGCACAGCTGGATTTGACCAAAAGTCTTCACTTCCAATTCTTTGTGGTCAGTGTTGGGTGTCTGGTTAGAAGGAAGCATGGAGGTGCCAAGCTCTGAATGTTGGACTAGACCATCTGAATCACCTGTCTGTTGCCTTCATGTGGAAGGAGGAGCAGGGAGGACGCACAGACACAAGCATCTTCCTTCTAGGTAAAGTCCCATGCTGTTACCCCACTGTCTGTATCCACATGCATGGGTTCTTCTGAGTTCCCTCCAGTTCTCTCCTGAATTTATGGAATATTGCCACTGTTTCCTTCACTCCCACCTCCAGCATTCCTTAGATTATCTGAAATATAGGGCGGCTCTCATCACAAATCACCTGAATGTAAATGGAATTCATAGAACAACTTACAAACAGGAAGCCAGAAATTACTTTGGGATGCTGAGATTACTGCCTGTAGATGCCAGATTCTCTGTTCCTGATGAAGGGGCCATTGGCTCATCTACCCAGTGCCTCAGTTGTTTCCTTTCAAAGCTCTCAGCATGGTGACTGATTCCAAGACTTGACCTGCTTGTGCATTTGGTTCTCAGGGATAATTTAAAATCTATTCTCTATGCTACTCCCAACCCCCAAGACCTCACAGCTTGGGTGGTAGGAAAAGGGAAACATTGTCATTTTGTTTTCATTGGGGCAAAAATATTTTTCCCCTTTCCTCTGTCCGATTCTACCCCAAATCAGAGCTGTCTGATGTTTCTTCTCTCTACTTAGTTGTTGATCAGCAACTCCCTTCATTTCCAATTAGAGTATGTTCTTGAGTTCTTTAGCATCCTGTCCTGATTATAAATTACAGGTGGCATGAGTTATTGCTGTGCAGTGACAATGTAGAGAACAATGCCTCATTATTTTCAATTGTTAATATCATTAAAGGTGATTCCCAGTGTTTGCCCCAAATATAACAGTCAAAAAGTTTAATATCCTTACTATATAAAGAGTTCTTACAAATAAATAAGCAAAACCTCAGCATTTTAGTAGAGAGATATGATCAACTATGAGCATGCAATTTACTCATATATAGAACACACATGGCATTGGGGAGGTATTTGAGCAGAGATAAAAAATGACCTGTGACATAAAACAAAAAATGTTCAGCCTCTCTACTAATTAAGAAATACAAATGAACATGACAAGATTTAAATTTTTACCTACAAATTAAAGCTGTAAAAAATGATACACTTCATCATTGACAAAGAGGAAAAGATTAAGGCTTTAGTATTTTGCTATTTACATATGAACTTCTCTGGAATGGAATTTTTCTATCTGTATTACTAGTCTTAACAATACTGACACACTTTGACTCAGTAATTCCCTGTTGAGAATTTATTCTATAGACATAAGCAGAGGTATGCACTAAAAAAGCTATGTAAAAAATCTTATTGCCATGTTATTTATGTATACTAAAAACGGGAAACAAAACTAAAATTCTTAACAAAGCATCCACTTAAAAAAAATCCTTACAGATGTATAGTATTGAGTGAAAATAATAAATACATGAAGATATTTTTCAGCTTGATTGCAATTTTGTATCAAAAGAATTTTTTATTTTAATAGACAAAATTTACACAAATTTTGATGTGGGTTGTCACTGAGTAGTAAATTAAGCTATTTTAGTTTTCATCCTTATCTTTTACTTTGTTTTTTTATTTTATACAGTGGTCACTTACTATTTTATAGTCAGGAAAAAAGATAAGCATTTTCAAAGATGTTAAATTCAGCACTGGAAACATGACTCACTATTGCTTGTGTATTTCTCAGGGAAATGAGAGTCCATTGTGAGTTATATGTCTGGGGAAAATAGAGCTTTACTGAGTCAGAGGCTGGAAAGCTACCCCAGAAACCTCAAACAAGTATGTAGTGGAATAATGGCATGATACGAAAAGCCAGAGATATCAGTTTGAGTTGAGAGGTTAGAGTAGATACATAAAATAGTCAATAGATTAAAAAAAAAAAAAAACCTCATGACCATCTCATCTCCAGCTCTGGGAACCTCGAGGGTCAGTCTGTGCTTCCATATTTAGTCTGTATCAAAGTGCCTCGCTTGGGGGCTGGGACTCAGAAGCCTGGGTTCTCATTCTGGCTGCTCTTGCTGATATAGTTTGTACTTAACCTTGGGCAAGTCACCAGACTTTCTGAACTCTGAATTTTCTGCCAGTGCTGGATGTTTATATATTTTTGTAGTTTGGCATACTGATGGAGTTTGGAGCCCCGTAGGTGAGTGTGAGTCTCTTGTGGCGTCTGGCCAATCCTTAGACCCAAGAAGGCTCCTTTTTGGGTTACAGCCGTGGATTAGAAGCCATGCTCTGGTGCTGTCATTTTGAACGATAAGTTCCTATGACATAAGTCATTGGGAAAGACTACAGTTGAGGATAGGAAAGGCAGTTTAATTCTCTTTTAGAGATCACAAGAGCAGAGATATGTCATAGCCATAAATCCAAACCCTCCCTCAGCCTGTGCTCCAGGATTTAAGAGGCTGAAGGTCCTTGAACAAGACTTGGTAGACACTAGCCTTTAATTTCTTCTGCAGGTTTTCAGTGGCCTCTGATGTCGAGTTAGAAAGATGAAAGGCCTGAATTCAGAGCCGTTGTGCCAGGCATTTTTACTAGCAGGTCAACCTTGTCTTCAGACCAGCTGAGCTCTTGAAATCATTAAGCTTTGAACAGGGACCAGTAGCCAGAGAGTAACGTCTCCTGTTCCTGGCCAGCCAGGGTTTGGGAAGGTTGGGCCCTTTCCTGTGTGAGCCACCCCCTGGCTCAGTTCCCCGTGTCACACAGCTCAGTGCCACCTGCTCAGTCCCCTGTGTGGCGTGACTCAGAAAGTGAGAATGTGCCCTAGAATGACTTTCTCCATTGAGCTGAAGAAGCATCGCATAGAATCAGTCTGTCTGGAAACTCCTTATATGGAGAGGTTCTGAGACTATTTTATGTTTGGTTTGTAAGAGGATCAAGGTTTTTAAAGAGAGTACAGAAAGGAAAGCCTAAGGCGATGATATCATATTACGGAGAGGCTTGGTTACAAAAGAAAAAGAAAATACTCCTTCCAACCTTTTCCTCCCTAGTTCTGGATTACAGTGTGGGGGGTACAACATGTCTGTCATTTGCAGGGGTTCTGGCTGACCTTCTGTGTCTTGGTGCTTTGCACCAAAGCAGCCCTCCCTGAGGAGACGCTGTCTGCCAGCGTCTCCCAGCTCTGGCTGCAGAGAGGCTGCAAGGCCAGGAAGCCCTGCCACATGCTTCTACAAATGGGTGGTTTTTATTATTTCTGGAACGCAGCCCCCAGCCCTAAATCCTAAAATGCTGATAGGGCAAAAGCAAAGGAGACATGTGGAGCCTTACCCGGCGACAGTTTGCTGACCCACCACTTTGGCTCTGTGCCCGGAGGAGAGAATGACAGCAGTGGGGCCTGGCTTAGGAGCTGGACAGCCTCCCTGTGCCCACCATGCAATCCCCAGCCCTCCTACCGTCCCATCGTCTCCCTGCCCCCAAATTGGCTGGGGGTTGAGGGTAGATTGGAGGTCATTTCAAGTCTTGGTGAAGGGGAATGATTGAAAGTTCCTCTGTTGGGTGTGGGTTTGGGCTCTGGTTATGGTGCAGATGGAATTGTCACCCCTGCACTATGATACAAGGCTGCCCACTTGTGGGTGGGGCCTTTTTTCCACCTCCTTTCACTAGGTGAGGGGAAGGGACAGGTTTCTGCTGTTTAACATAATAATGACCCGAAACTTCTAATGGCCAGGCCAGAGGTAAGGAGCGTGTACCTCTGTGTTTCTAAAAAACGAGGAAAATGGAGCTGATTAAAAAATAATTACATGGAAACAAATGTAAAATTGAACCCTGAAAAAATCATTTAAAAAGTGGTTCGATAAAATTGTGCACTTCTCGTTTTCAAAGATGATTTGAGGAGACTTAGGGCTAAATAAAGGAAGAAGAAATTTCTCCAGGAAAAAAATTATCCCCAAGGGCAACAAGAGAGCCCCCCTAGCACATGTCTAAATAACAACAGCAACAAAATCAAACCTGCTAACCTGACTTCAGCACATGGTGTCCAGGCAAAGCATCAAAGACTAAGGCAGAGTTGTTTTGGGTCATTTTTGTATGGACTATAGTCTGTCTGGAAACACTTTCAACTGTCGTTTTTATTTTCTGTTTCATGACAGATGAGGGTAGACTGGGGGTGGATGGAGGCATAGAATTTTTAAGTAATTTGAAGACAAGGTGCAATCCTTCAGAAATAAGATTGTGCGAATTCATAGTGTCAGTGCATTAGAGTTCCCTTTATGTTGCATAAAAAGTCTTGTCATCCTCGGAGGGGAGGTGTGTGCCCACCCATGCCTTTGTTGTAGAAAGGCAAATATTGACCTGAGTGTAGAAACATCTTCACACATGCCATAGATAAGCTATATAGTCTGACCAGGGTTCCCAGAAAAGAAAATATTATATTTTCTTTTAGAAATATTAGTTCTGAGAATTTAGTTACAAAAGAATACAGGGCCATGTTGAGATGCTAAATATAAAAGAGAATGTTTAGTGCAGTCCAAGGGCAAACAAATACATTTCCTTTTTAGGGCTGAGGTAGTACAGAGAGGCCTTGTTTGAACACCCTGAACAGAACCCAGCTTTTAAATATCAATTCAAAGTCATCATTATGAGCGTCCACAATTGGATTATGTCATTATACCCTCCGTGTTTTATTAGAAAGGACCTGTTGATTTGCCAACACACAATATGGTTCCAGCTATGGGTTTTTAATTCATATGTCTTTTGGAAAACGTATCATCTTGGTCTCCAACTTTGCATCGTGCTGTCAGTTATTTCTAAATAACCTTCCATGTAGGACTCCTAGGGCTGCTATAACACAATTTCATAAACTGGGTGACTTATAACAACAGAAACGTAATTCTTTCGTAGCTCCTGAGGCCAGAAGTCACAATCAAGGTGTTGACAGGCTGCTTCCTTCTGGAGGCTCTCAGGGGGAGTCTGTTTCGCCCTCTTGCCCAGCTTGTGCGGACTGCCAACAGTCCTTGCATTTCTTGGCTGATAGACGTATCACTCCAGTCTCTGATGCCGTGGTCCATGGTGTTTTCTCCCTGTGTGCCTGTGTCTCTGTTTTGTCTATTTAGGGGAGCATCAGTCATTAGCTCAGGGCCTAGCCTAGTCCAGTGTGACCTCATCAGAACTAGTTACGCTTGCAAATAAGTTCACTTTTTAATGTTCCAGTGGACATGAATTTGGGGGCAACACTGTTCAACACAGTGCCTTTCTTCTATTTTGTTCTTTCAAATTTGCAGTAGATTCACAACCCAGTAACTAAGCTTGTTGACCTCTTATCTAAAAAAGTAAAACTGACAGGACACTTCATCCTGTGTGCTATAAACCTTGAGGACGCTCCCTTGAATGAAGTCTTTGAACCTTATTCTTTTTCAAACCATACATTGAATTATTATTATTAATTTTTTTTTTTTTATTGAGGTAACATTCATTTACAAAGTCCTTGAGCTTTAGTGCTTTCACTTAGTGGTATCTTTGGGGGAAATTTTCGCCCCCTTTCCTGAATTCTAAGTTGAATGTCTTTCCAAGGAGGCTGCTAGAGTAAGAACTTCTGAACACATGAGTGTTGTGTTTGGTCTTTCAGACAGTGCTTTTTAGGGTGCTAGGGTGGGGGCTGGAATGAGCCAACTGATGCTTCTGAGAGGTCATCCAGGCCTCTGCATGGAAGAGGCTGCCCGGAAGAGATCCTAGAATACATTCCTTCTTACCACTGAAACACAAATCCCTCTTTTCTCTGGGCCATCTGAGCTGTAGGAGACAGTTGCTCTTGTGCATGGTTTTCAAGGGGAGCCCCTCCCTGCCTATCTCTGGTGCTGCCTGTGAATTACACTCTGTGTGGGTGCATCATGTTCTGGACAGCTGTGGGGGGCACTGTCTGGGAGAAACTCTCTCCTCAGCTCAGCTCATTAATATTTTTTGAGAACTGCCCTTGTGCAGATTGACTCACCAGACTATTGAAGGGGGCTGGGCATTGACCTTGAAAGAAAATGATAGAAACCCCAGTGGAAAATGTTCATCTACACATATGAAATTATGGAAAGGTCCCCTTGGGAATTTGGGATCTCTTGCATCAACCTTTTTACGTCTCTGCCGAAAGAAAATACTAACCCTCAGAGGAACACAAAGAAAGAGGATGATATTAAACACAAAATGATTTTAATCTTTGGCAGCAGCCCACATCCTTAAAAAAAAAAAAAAAATCAGACCCCGTTGCCATTGTTGTGCACCTGTCATCGCTCTGAATGAGTTCTTTTTCTCTCTTGATGGATGGTGGTCTTACAAAGCTTGCTGTTTTTCATTAGCAAAGTGAAATGGGGTGCCAGTGTGAATGCTTTGTCATTCTGATGGAGTATAATGCATGAATCAGTGTAATTATTCAGTGTTTGCATAATCAGCAAGATTTTAAAGGCGAATGTTGCACAACTCAGAAGTAGCTTAATTTTACCTGACAATATTCCATTCTGATTCCAAGCTTCTCCTCCAAAAAGCAATAAAGTGGTGGTGGGTTTCCTTAAGGCCTAAGGCAATGATGGTGGGAGATTGAGTTGTTCTAAATCACTAGCTAATTATAATAATGTCCAGTGAGTACTTAGAGGGTCTTGCTCTGTATCTTCCATAGATTCATCCCTATTGTTTTAGAAATGTCATTTATTTATTATGCATGAAGCATGATGTATTGTTCCACATGGGGCCAGTAATGAACAACCAGCCAAATCTATTTACAACCATTCAGGAATAAAGTAAGACTCAGAAATTTGGGCAGTTTTCAGGGAATCCTGACAAAGACTGAGCTGGATAAAGAGACAGGTCAAATCAGGGACTCACTGGGAGTGATTGGGGGCAGACTACATGAGTTCAATTGACACTCTTCTTTTTGAAGGAGAGTCTCTTTTACAAGAAAGGAGCATGTTCAGTTGCGCTGTTTTAGATACCCTTGGAACACGAGTTGCAAGGAGGGAGAATGAATTTTTCATTAACTCATTTAAATCAACTTATTTCATATCAGCATGACACAAGAACCAAAAATCTGAAGAGTGCCCCAGGGCTGGAGCACACAGCCATCCAGCTTGTCTCCTTTGGACTAGATTGCTTTTTGCATTAAATCTAAAAATAATTTCAGTCAGGCCTCCTTTCTAGGGATTTCTGTGGGGACTCGTATTCTAGGGAAGAACCCTTGCCTTTCTCAGACAGAGCTAGTGACATTGGAGTCTGGTTTTGTACCCCTTTCCTCCATGATCATTGTTGTTGATGAGAGCGAATATGAATAGTAGCTGACATTACTGAAGGCTCACCATAGCTAGCTACGCACCGCACGCACCATTGTAAGCACTTCCCATGTGCTAATGAGTGTGATCTTCACAACCTCCCATGTGGGCGGTACTGTTGTTATCCCTACTTAACCATGAGGAAATTGAGGCACAGTCTTTAACTAGCCTACCCAAGGTCGCATAGCCACTGCCTGATGGAGGTGGGGTTCACATCCCAGCTCTTTACTCCAGAGCCTGCTCAGTTCCGAAGACCCCTGCATACCAGTGGGAAGTCTTCCTTAGAGTGTCCAGCGGTCCAAGGCAGAGGTTCTAGGGCATGTTTTTCTATGCAGCATTGGGCCCCCTTCTGGGGGACCGAAAACATTTTTTCAACCTGATCCCGATGGTAGTGAGATGTGCTACAACATAATCTCATATGTTCAAAAAACAAACGACACAGCCTAGAGTTGACTCTGTTGGTGGTGTGCTCGTAAAGCTGCCTCAGAGAAGCCTGATGGGCCAACATCTAGAAGAGTACTTCCTCTGAGCTTTTTCTATTCCAGGTAATAGGAATTACTAGGTGAATTCTTTTGGGTGATTAAAAAAGAGAAAAGGGGATGGTTGGGAAGGAACGACAGGAAGCCCAGATACCCTCCTGGGGGATTCACTGACCTGTATTCAAGTGGTGCCCCCAGGACAGCCCACCCTCCCCTCGCACTGCAGACAGAAGATCAGTGGTGTGGGGCCATGGCCAGCTGGGAGGGGAGGGCTTGGGAGAGATGTCAAGGGAGAAAATTGGTGACTTTTTGATGGACTCGGCTTGTGGCTGTTGTCTGGGAAACCTGCTGACGACACAGCAAACTAGAGGAGGACCCAGTTTGCTGTCTTCACAGACAGATTTGTAGACTGAAAAACAAAGACATCTTAGCTGACCCAAAGGAAAAGCTAACGTGAGAATGAAAATAGGTCTAAGCAAAGTGGAATTTAGAACACTGGCTTCCAAAACTTCTTTTGAGTACGGAAAAGGAAAAATCATCCAAATTAGGGAAATGGCAAGTTCCCTAAATATAACAGTAATCAGTTATAAAGATATTATCCCAGTTATAGCAATTATCCATATTTATTAAAAGTAAATTTTATGGTAGTATGAGGGGTATGAAGATTTTAAAACCCGGAAATACTTCTTTGATAAGGAAATTATTTTGCAGTGCTCTTATGGAACTCAAGAATATATCCAGCTTAGTTAAGCCACTGCCAAAGCTTTATCCATGAAATTTTCCATTTCACCCTGAGTCCTCCCTCCTTCCTATCCCCTCGGGTTTTAGAGGACACCCCCTCAGTCCCTGTGCTCGTGGAGCTCCGTGTAGACCACGCAGGCAGGAGGCCTTGCTGGCACCTTGTGAGCCATCGGACACAGGTCCTCGATGTTGACCTGCTGAATTCAAATGTCTCCTTTTTAAACTAACAGCAGAAAGGCCATAGTAGCTGACTTTCATCCAAATCAAGGGGTGTATGTAATCAATCCACAGATTCTTGTCTCATGCCAGGGCTGCTGAATTGGAGCCTCCAAGGGTAGGATCCGGGAATCTGCATTTTAAACAATCTTACAGATGATTCTTATGCTCATCATAGAACCACTGTTCCAAGATGAGGGATCCACTCACCACACACAGGAGACATTGAGGCTGCATAGGGAAGAGGAGAGGAATAGAGGAGTGTTTGCATCAGTGGAGGAAAAGGTTCCTTGCTCCCTAATGCTCTTTGAAATAAGACAGCTCATGAATTTGGACATGTACAAAGGAGCTGCTTGAGTACACAGGAGCAGCCACTGGTGCTGAGAGGGAAGAGTTAGGGGGTGGCCACACCCCTTCTTTTTCCCTAAATTGGAGCACTTAAGATGTCTAGGCTGGTCTTTGTCCTTGAATTTACTGAAGGGTCTTTTCACCTGGCTGTGACCTTCCAGGACCTAACTTTCCCTGACCTCCAGATTACCTTAGGCCCTCCTATATGCCTCCTTTGGTGCCCTGCATCCTGTAAGAGCGTGTGATTATCTGCTTAACGTCTTAACCCTCATCAGGGCAGAGACTGCGTCTTATTTCCCACTGTACCTACCAACATCCAGCCCATTGTGTTGATGCTCATTAAATATTTTTTAAAACGAACACCTTTGTGTAAATCCCAACACAGTTGGGATTTCTAGAGTTCAAAAAGCTGCATGGTCAGAAATCCAGTAGAGTGCTGCTGAGTCTTACGCATCACATTCCCTTCAAATTACCTTGGGAGAAATTTCCTCTTCTAACTAAATGATTTGTCCCCTCTTAGGAAAATGGGCTAGTTAATCATACTGAGACTTAGAAAGGTGGTAAGCAAGATGTGATTTTTCTGTTGTCAAAACTGACATTTGGTTCACTGTATACTTTCCGCATATTTCAGAGGAGCACTGCAGGGGACAAGAAGTGTTTGGTGATTTGTTGCCTCTGTTGAAAAGATTGTTAGCTCATTAGTAGGACTCTGGTCCAGCTTCCTAAGATTGGTGAACTTGGTTTTCCAACAGATTGTTGAAAAATCTCCCAGCATGCCCTCTGGACAGCCTTACTCAGTGGGGATGCCTCTGTCCTCCTCTGTCCTTTCATTCAGAACCATGGAGACAAGTGAACTGGAGTGAAAATGGGGTGGTAGTGAGAGTGGGAGGGGTGAGAGCAAAAGGAGCACGTCTAATAGTTCTAGATATACCCTGAGGCCGAAGGAAATGGGACAAATGAAATTCAAATAAGAATTTTAATTTATTCCTCAAAGCCTACTTTACTATGTATGTTTGTTTTTTCTTCCTGAATATTGATATAGTCACTTGAATGCACCGTGGGGAGGAAAATCTTAGCAGGATTGAGTTTATTTTAAGGTTTGGTTGTGTGTGTGTGTGTGTGTGTGTGTGTGTGTGTCTGAGTGTGTATATTATGTGGGATCCCATTTTCCCAAATAAGTGCAAAGCCTAAGCTTTCTGATGCTTTTACATACCTAGATTTTCACCCATTTCTTAAAATTGGGCTTATATTTGTTTCTACTTATTACAAAAAACGAATGTGTTGACTGAGTGTGCAACGTAAGCAAACTGGCTATTTCAAAACAACACTATGGTTTTTCAGATCCTGATGTCTACTTTTCAGATTTTATTATATGTTAATTACTGATTCCAAAGCCCTTTAATGTTTTATACCAATATTACTCAGAACACTTAATTTGCATTCTCTTCTGCCATGGTCTAAGGTCTTCTCTGGTGCTGACTAGCATTTTATTCCAAGCATTATTGACTGGCCAAAAGCCAAAATGGACCCAGACATATTCTGGAACAATGTGTTCTACCTAATTTACCAGTGAGAAGTAAGTTAAACCCAGAGAGAATGGGGTGTAGGACTGATTGACTTTTCTCCCTTAAGCTGAAGAGCCATACTTGGTACCCTAACTGCAGCCTTCAGTGGACAGTTAGTCAACTGCAGCAGTTGGCACAGTGGGCTCAGTGGCAGCTGTTAAACCACATCTTAGCAAAGCTTTGGCTTAATGTGGGAAATCATCATGACAGACCATCAAGTGAACAGAGCAGGTCCACAAGATTGTGCTTCCAGTGTGCCCTCAACTATGTAAAAAATGCATGGGTGGAAATGAAAAGAAATATAATGTAAGATCAACAATAATGACTATTTCCGAGTAAGGTGATTATAGTTGAATGCAGGCTGCTGATTCACTTTGGCATCTAAACTGTCCACGGTGGACTGGCATTGGCTTTCATAAGGTTCAAGGTTTAGCAGAATCATCTTCATGAGACAGAAAGGGACCCGGCCTTGCTGCTAAGGTGTGTTGGTGCCCAAATCCGCAATGCTGGGCAGGGCTAGACCAGGCTCTGGTTCCTCTGTGGTTCTTAGAACCCCCTTCTTTGTTTTTCAGATGGGAGAATAACCTGTGTCAGGACTAATTATGATTTTGTTAATCATTTTTGACTTTTTTTTGTTTCTGAATAATTTGAGATTAACAGAAGAATTTCAGATATAGAATCACAGAATTCTAACTAGTGTTAGATTTATGCCAAGATAACACAGAGCATTCCTATATACCCTTCATGCAACTTCTTGTGCTAACTCATGTAGCCATAGGACTTTTATCAAAACTAAGTCACCACTTGTAGAATGTTATTAAATAAACTGCAGATTTTCCTCAGACTTCTCCATTTGTTCCAGTAATGTCCTTTTCCTGTTCGGACCCAGTGCAGGATTCCACAACAGCTTTAGAGGGTGGTCCTTTTTAAAGGTACATGTCCCAGCAGAATTCTAGTCATATACATACATAAACATACACACACACACACACATCACACACAGAAACATACACACACACGCACGTATTATCCTGTCTGTGGAATGTTTTATATAGTAAAAATGAGATATTCATCTTCTGGGAGTTGGAGTCACACAATGAAGTCATCAGCCTCTCACCTCTTAAAATGGAAATTTCTTTCCCCTCCAAACCTCACCCGTCTGACCTAACTCTCCCACCTCCCCACCCAGA
The DNA here is from genome assembly GCA_004024925.1 of Scalopus aquaticus. Classification (NCBI taxonomy): domain Eukaryota; kingdom Metazoa; phylum Chordata; class Mammalia; order Eulipotyphla; family Talpidae; genus Scalopus; species Scalopus aquaticus. Next base: position 60,926 of record PVIJ01003064.1, on the reverse strand, counting down.
GCCTGGTGTTCACCGGTAGCAGGTTTGTGAAGGAAAAGTCACAGGAAAAAAAAGCATCTGGACAATCCTATGCTATTTCTATGTCATTTCTTATAAATTAAACAGATTTTAAAAAAATACAGTTTTTGTTGAAAAATACCATTTTTGAGAACATTGTCCAGCCCCGTCTTTGACAGCAGTGTTGTGGTGTGGCTAGGCTCCTGGGCTGCCAGCGGGCGTGGGCCTTGCTGTAACAGGAAGCAGAAACGTGGTTCCACCAGCGGCACCACAAAGAAACCAAGGCCGTCTGAAGTCTGGGAAGAAAGCCGCGCTAGGGTCCCAGGAGTGGGTATAAGAAAACAATATATAGTCAGGAAATTGCACTATGGCTATGTCTGGCATCTGGCTCTGTGAATTCCAACCCGACGATAGACAAGTGTTTGCTGAGCTACCTAGTATTTGCCTCAGATACGTGTTTGCTGACTCTGCCACAGATTTGTCTGTCTTTCTCTCCTGTTCACACACGTGAGGCTACGTGTTAGCTTGGTTCTGCTTCACAGCAACAGGCTGCCTGCTCGCCACCACCGGCCCGTTCCCACACGAGGGAGCCAGGAGGGAGTCAGGAGGGAGTGTGGGTGTCGTCTCCCTGCTGGAAACTATTTCACGAATACATGGGGACCACATTTGACTTGCAAGACTCACTTACTGCAATTTAATCAAGTAAAGGCGTGAGGTCTTTTAATTGGCTAAGCTCTGGAACTGTTCCCTAGAAGCAACAGTATTTTGCCTTTTCCATGAGGATCAATCTTCCATGATACTTAAAAGCAAAGTGAAGACAGAGTGGAGGGTGGAGGTTAATTTAGAAGGAGGGACTGGAAGTGAGTCCTGGCAGGACCACACACAGCACTGGTCTGTGGCCTTGGGTGATGGGGGAAGGGGAGAGAAGATCAGAATGGCAATTAGGAATATAAACCCTTGAGGATGTCACAATCATTCTGCCTGCCCTTCTTTATTCTCTGGGTTTCTTTCTGTTGGTCATCAGACAAGAAGAGAGCTGGGTCTCCGAGCCTTTGTTTAGAGACCATAGGTTGACTTTGAATAACAAATGAGAATGGAAATGATAAGAACATTACCGGCTGTCAGCTGTGTGATCTTGCGGGCAGATTTCTGTACAAAGAAATAGCCTTGTGCTGTTGCTTTTGCAGTGTCATTCAAGTAACTCTCTTTTCCTTAAGTTGACAAAATGACCTTCAAAAATCACTTTCCAACTAAAACCCGCACGCAGGTTGAAACTATGGTTATGAAGCAGATCTTGATTAAGATGCCTTGTAAATCTCTCATATATTGAACTAAAACAAACAGAAGGACATTGGTGTGGGATTATTATTGGTTTTCTTGTATTTCTTGTATTATTGGGGGATTCATTTTCGTTATCATTTTTTTCCCATTCCTGGCTCACTCCTGTGTGTCTGTCATAATGGACATGATCCTGTCAGATTCTGTAGAAATAGCGTGCACGTGAGGTGTTTTCATGAGAGAGGGGACAGGGCTGAGGACTAGGGAATTGAGACGGCCCTGTCTAGTGCCCATGTGTAACGTCACACAGTCCAGGGACTTTGTTCCAAGTGTATGTTAGGCTGACATATTTTTGGATCAATTGAATGTTTTTGGTCCCATTCCAGTTTGCTGTTAACAACTCTATCTATTTGTAAACAGACCCAGAGGTAGTGTCTATACACACGAAGGGAGGTTTGACAACTTCTAGTTAATGTGACCGACACAGATGGTCACAGACAGCAAGAGTCCGAGAGAAGTGTGGGAGCAGTGAGGCTTATGATTTCAGCTGTGCCCAGCATCCTGCCCAACCCTGCTCATGGACTTCTCCAACCAGGGTTTTCCTGAATAAACAAACACAGGTCCCTACTTGTTCAGCAACACCTCCAGCCTTGAGACCAGGCTTTGGGAATTGGAGGCTCTTTCTTCTTCTCATGTGCTGGCTCTAGGGTTCCAGTGAGTACTAACTTTCCCAGTCCTTCCTAAATTTCGTGTTGCCCTTAAGTAGTGAACAGGCCCATTTCAATCTCTCTGGACATTTCCAGCAGTATCTTTGAAAATGGGATTATTTTTCCCTTTCAAATTTTATTAATTCGTCAGGCATTTATATAATTGCATCATTTGGGGGGTACATTTGCACACTGCCGTATGGGCACCAGCTTCACTTACTCTCCGCCAAAATCCCCATGCATATGTCTGATCCCCTTCCCTCCCCTCCCCTCTCCTCCTCCTCCCCTTTTCCTCTGGTAATCAGTATATTTTTCACAGTGTCTAAGAACTATTTTTGATGTGCTTTGCCAGTTTGTTTTCTTTGAGTGTTTGCATTCCACAAGCAAGTATAACCATCTGTTATCCATCCGTCACTTTCTGACTTATTTCACCTAGCACAGTCACCTCAAGATTCATTCCTTTTGTCTCAGAAAGCACAATTTCATCTTTTTAAATAGCTGAGTTGTATTCCATTGAGTATATATTCCAAAATTTGTTTTATTGAAAGGTCTGTTGATGGACATTTAGGTGGGTTTCCTGACCTAGATATATGGGTAACACAGTTGTGAACATAGGCGTGCATAGAAAGCTGGCTTCATTAGCTAACTTGTTTAACACCTCAGAGTGGTAATCCTGTGTTTTACATTTTGTTCCTCTGGACTGTAGCAAAGAGCCAGTTTATAAAGGGCTTAAATTCCAGAATGAAGAACTTGGATTTAGTCTGAGGATACCGGGGAGCCACTGGTGCTTCTTGAGCTGTGAACTGATTTAATGAAGGCAGTGATTGAGAATATGAGTTAGTGAGAGAGTGTTGGCTCAAAAGTAGAGGTGTGGTTTTGTGTATTCCCGTCCCTGGAAGTTTCTGGCATATATACTAACAACAGCAACAACAAATATGAGTGATGAAATGAAAATCTCCGTAAATAAGACAGTGTGCCCAGGTCTGTACCGGAGAGAAAGCCTTCTGAAGGGAGGGTGCAGCTCTCCCTCCCTGTCACGTGCCACGCTCAGACCCTCCCCACACCTACACGTGCGCACAGCTCCAGGCCAGCAGTGGGTCCTCAGCTCATGGAGTGGAATCTCTATATAAAGTGCTTCATTTTTTGACAGTTCCCTTTACTTTTGAATAGCCTTTTGGTACAGCATCTGATAGGAAGAGTCCAAGAGGTTGTGGAAGGGTTTTCATTTTGAAAACATTTCTGGTTCCTCGAGCTGTACACATCTCTGTCCCTTCTCCCCAATTTTCACTGTCTCTGCTTCTGAAGAGCTGAAAGCAGGGAAAAAGGCAAAGGCCTGGCAGGTGCAGCCCTCGCCTGTCACTTCCTTGACGACTCCCTGCTCCTCCCTCAGTATCACTTTTCCTTGGTACAGAATTTCTAAAGCCACTTCTGGGTATCAACGTTCATTTTAGAAGACAAAGTAGACGTCTGTCCGGTTACATAAACATTTACTTAAGGTAAACCAAGGAGACAGTGGGTGATAGCAGGAAATTTAAAAAAAAAAAAAATCTCTTCTAAAAAAAAAAAGACAACTTGATAATGGCCACATAAAAAAGCCACTGTGTGCTCATTGAGTAATAAAAGCATAAAATGTGACAGAGACGCTTAAGCAGAGAAGAAAGATGAGGTATCAGTTCTGATCCTAAAGATGCTTGTTACGTTTCAGGGATGTGAGTTTCTAGGACGTGAGTGCCAACTCATGTTTGTACGGTGCTTTCCATCGCTGTTCTCATGTGTGACTTCTTTCCAATTCCAGAGCAACGGTGCAGATAAGGGTTGTCATTGTTCCTATTTTGTATACCAGGAAACCAGGACCTGGGAAGATTTAGAGACTCAAAATGGTTCTTCTGGGTCCAGTTTGCTGGTGCCTTGCCTTTCTATGCATAATATGGGAAACAGTGTTTCTCTGAAATACTCAGGGCCATAGCAAGACCAAAGTGCCCAGGTTAGCTATGAATATCAGAGCTACTGGAGAGTAGCTGTTCTAAATTCCATCCCCAACCACCCTCTCTTTAAAGATGAGGAGACTCAGACCTGGGAGACCTTGTGAGTTAGGGCCGAGCAGCGCACAGCCATCGTAGCCCTTCCCAGCCTCTGATCCTTGGAGATTTATTTGTATTGTAAGCGCCCTACTTCCACCCTCACTCACTGGGCCCAGTGACCAGCACTTAGTGCTTAGTAATGACTTAGTGACTAGCACTTAGTCAGCGCTTATAGGTCTTAAACAGATGGATGAGTGATCCACTGATGTTAATTGTAACTGTATGCAAATCAGTACATTTCTTCTGTATCTGTCTTGACCTAGTTTTCCTACCCAAAGTTGTTATTTTTCACTTCGAATAGAGAGGGTAATGTTTGTAGAAATCCTGAGACAGTTGAGAGGGCCCTGCATGTGTATAAATTGCCATCAGTGGTATTACTGAGTGCCTTTTCTGTGGTACTGTGGGTTAATCAGAGGCCTTTGTTAGTGTTGTTCTAAACACAAATCTCCAATTTATTATTTGGTTTGTTGCTTTTATTAACTTATTTGAAATGCAAATGGTAGCAAAACACAGGTCAACAGCTGCAGCTGTGGCTCCAAGACGAGGATGCCTAGGGAGATGGGTGGGGTTCCTAAGGACGGCCAGCCCTGGCCTCCCACCTCCTCCCCAGGGCTCTCGCTGACAGGGGAGGATGTCTTTGATTATAAGGCGGAGGGGCTCGTCTGGGGGCAAGTGGGCAGCATAACGTCAAAGGAATTATTGACTGCAGTGTCTGGTAATGGAAAAGATGACTTAGACCATGCCTGCCTGATAAGATTTAAGACCAAGGGCCTCCCTCTTGGTGCAGCGGGTTAAGTGCAGCACTATAAAGCCATCCAAAGCCACTGCAGCGCGAGTTCAATCCCTGGCCAGGAAGCTTCCCATGGTGCAGCAGACCTCTCCTGTCTTGGCCGCTGTTCCCCTCAGCAGTGTACTTCAGTCAGTCTGCCTGTTTTGCTCCCCACTCTGTCTCTGGTGAATCCTCTCACCACCCCCACACCTCTGGCCTCCACCGCAGCTTGTATGCATAAATAAATAAAATTAAAAAAAAAAGATTCAAGACCATCTCCCAACATTCAAGAATGTTGCTTGCTGCAGAAGCCACATTCCATATCTTCCAGTAATTGCTTCTGGACTGTAGGACATGACAGTGATAAAGGCAAAACACTTTCAACCATCCCTTGCCCATAGCACTAAAGCTATGGAAAGCACTAAATGCTAACCATTATTGCTCACTTTTTCTCTGATTTTTATTATAGTTCTTGTAATCAGATGTATGAGTAAAGGATAACGGGCAAGTAAAGTGATGCAAAATTAAATGAATCTTAAATCTTGTTGTAATTTCACACAACACAACTATTGAAGTGACTGCAGCAATTGCAGAAAAGAAAGTTTTTTGGAAAATATAACTTTAAAGTTAGCACAGGGACACATGAGGCTGAATGGATGTATTTTCAGTGGTGTTTGTTATGTGATTATAAGATTACTAATTTGGAGAGATTTGTTTTGATTTGTAAAGACAACTTGGAATTTTGGTGATTTAATCAATGATAGCCAAAACCTGTGTTCGATGGAAATATGATTGAGATAACAAAAAGCACATGTGCTGTTTTTTTCTAGGCAAATTGCAAAGCGATTTAGGAAGAAGTGCTAGTGGGTGAAGGATGCTCGTCAGACACAAGCAGGGCCTCTGAGCGCTGGAGAGGGAATCTGGGTGCAGGGAGGTTTTATATAACTCTCTATAATTTGATTGAACGCTTTTGATTAAGGGTTAATTTATACAGGAAGTTAGAGACTTAGGCAGTATGTCCTATTCTAATTATTTAGTAATTATAGCTCCCCTGCATTTATTATGCACCGATATGCCAGACTCCTTATGAGTAAGACCTCACTAAATCCTAACCACAACCCTGTGAGATGTGGGTCCTGTTATTTCCATTTACCAATGAGGAACCTGAGGGTGGTCAGAGAGATAAGTCATGCTGGTCATGCTCAAGGGCATGACAAGTTGTAGCATCAGGATTTGAATTCAGGTCTGCCTGAGTCCACAGCTTTTTTCTCCCCCTCTCAGAGAGAAGAAACCTTGTTCACTCAAGACTGGGAAAAAAAATCTTAAATGAAAGAATGTAGGAAGGTGATCTTTTATTAAAGAAGGGTATTTAGGAATTAGACAAAACAATTTATTACTTACTCCATTCTGCCTACGTTTGGACTTATTTCTTAGGGATCCTTAGAAGTAGCATCAGCTCTATGAGTCTTTGGAAGGAAGAGAAAAATCCAGTGTCTGAAAACTCCTGAAAAGGCATTTGGGATAGGCACCTGATTCTTGGGACACTGACAATAGGCCTCTCCTAGCTGGCTGTGTGTATGAAGTTATTTGTTTTAAGTGGACATATTGTGCTATATTGTTGATAAACACCATTATACCAGTGATTTAACTTACGCCCTAAAGGAAGAAGTGCCTTCTGGAGTCTCTTAGTGGTTATTAAAAGTTGGCATTGATGGATATTAGAGGGAGCCCTCTAGGCATTGAATGATGGAAACAAAGTAAGGAATGTTTGTGAATATTCAGCAGGGATTTCAGGGGCCTTAAACTTTCATACCAAATTCATAGAAATCAGGTCCATTTTTCAGGGGAGCAATTTTCCATAAATAGTGTGAGATGTGGGCCTTACTTGGCGCTGTTGAACTTGAGAAGTGGGACACATGCAGCCACATAATACCAACACCTGGTAAAAGATGGGGCTCCATCAGAAAAACACCCCTTAGCTATGGCCTTCTTTTTAATGCTGTCTTCTAGAGCCCAAATGTGAAGGCGGTTTTACTTTTTATGGAGACGGCAAAAATACCCTTTGAACTGAGAAGGAGAAAGCATTTCACCCATTCTGTTCTTCTTATCTACTTTGTGTGCATTTTCACTTAAAGAATAATAAGACTTAGGTAGCAGGAGGGAAGAAGTTACTGTAGATTAGTAACAGAGAAAAAGGGGGTGGTCAGTTTTATGTTGGGAACTAAAATTAATCCCAAACAAAAAACTTCCTGCAGTCTCTTCCTAGCTATTTTTGAAAAACAAGTAATCTTTAATTAAGAACAATAACATTAGGTCTTTTACTACAAGTTATACTTTTCTTGGAGTCTGTATTTATTTTGCTGGTCTGAAATAGTTGGAGTTATTTCTGCAACTATGACTATTGTCTAGGAATTGAATGCGGGCAAGGAATAGACTTAGAAATGTCTCTTATTTTTTTTTCAATCTCTTCAAGTAAGAAGAGTTTAGAAGTGTTGCTGTGGCTGATTGTTCCAAGTTGCCTTCTTTTATATCAATTCATGTTCAGGGTGAGATCATTTTTCCCTCAGCGTACATTCTTTTAACAACATGTGGAGGGAATGGGCTGGATGTGCTCCTTGCGAGGGTATAAAGGCAACATCAGAAAGATTTGTCGGAGACCTTGTAGTTCTCAGAAAGTGGAGACTAGGCAAACAGTAGACTTCTCACCCTTCCCACCTCACAGAGCAGAATCCTTTGTTATGTTAGAGGCTGTTCTGAAATCTTTGTTCCTTGACACTTTTTTAAGAACAAGCTAGACTGAGCACGGAATTAAGTAAGTGTTCATTGGTCCTGGGTCTTGAAGTGGTGCCAGGATGGATGAGTGTGTGTCTAGCCTTAGACCTAGATAGTTGGAGATTTTATGGACCAGGAGATTGCAAAACATATGCCACTGAGTCGCTTCAATCCAGAGCACACCATTTATATCATACAAACAGTGGGCGGGGCACCCAGACCCTGGCACCTCAGTGGCTGAAGTGGCAGAGAACGTGCTGTTTCCCTGTAGATGCTGGTATCTTCCCCTGCAAGAATCCTGGGTCCGGGCCAGGGGGCTGTAAAGAGCACAACTCTCAGCCCACCTGGGTGTTTGGCTTGAGGGGTTCTAAGGAGTGAAGATGAGCTTTGAGGCCAGTTGCACGTGGTTTGGGATCCAGCTTTGCCACTCACCAACTCATACCTTGGGACGATCACTTACTTTTTCTGAACTTCAGTTCTCCACTTTTGCAATAACATTTTCCATACAGCTCTTGCTGAGGATTAGAATCAGTGTTACAATAGGCAAAGGACACATCACAGCACACGGTGGATGTGTGGTTCCGATGGCTCTAGTATTAGTACAGGTGTTAGAGTGCAGGGGTGAACCAACCGAAATGCTTCTCTCCCTGAGGATCTCTTCATCCACCCCTAGGCCCTTCAGAATCTGGCAGCCCTCAGACAGGGAAAGTTGCAGTTAGTCACCACTCATGGTGGGCTTCCTGACTTCCTCTGCTCTTTTTTCTACCCTTAGAGATTTCTGCTCTCTTGGCTCACACTTAAGGTGGTGAAAAAATAGGCTTTGAAAACACCAGAGTGGACAGACAGTCCAGAAGCCCATGGGCCTTCAAGTCTGAGACACACCTCAGGCAACAGCTTCCCGAGCAAGGCACCAGGTAGCGAGCGACCTCTCTGCTTAAGACCTAATGTTTTATACCCAAGGATGTGGTAAAACGTTGTGGCCGACAGAATGAGTGTCTGAGTGGGGAGGAAGGGGAGAAGAAAGGCGGAAGTCCTTTTTCCCTATTGAAGTCGTTACCAATCTGATAATTTTTTGAGACCATCTCATTTTCTCGGAGACCTTTTTCAAAGTGACAACTTGACAAATCTGAGATGTGAGGGCCATGACACGATGGGAAAGGCATCTTCTTTTTTCCCCTTATTCTCTTACTCCTTGGAGGAGAGATGAAAATAAAATGATCCTTAGGAAAATCAGGAAATGTCCTAAAAAAAGAGGTTGTTAACAAAAACAAAAGGAAACAGATCTTTATAAAACAGCGTCTGTACCTTACTCCCTGTAGTTACGTGCATTACTTTATAGTTGCACTCATGAAATATTTCTAAAGAAATTTAAGAGTGGACACGATTTTGGCTTCCTTCCTTTGATTCTATCACCTCAGTGGAGCTGTTTGCATGCACGTCTGGAACCCAACGCAGAAGAGACTTAGTACGCTTTAAATCGTGATCATTAAAAAATACCCCCCCCATACCACTTTGAGACCCTGAAGTTCTGTGAGAGCACATGATGGAATATTAATTACAGTGCAGTGAGTGTTGCTTGGGGGTGATCGTGCTGCCGGCCTGAAGTGGCCCCGTGCAGCAGCTCAGGATTTTCATTTCATCTGTCATTGAGAGTTTGCCATGAGGCTTTCCTGAAGACTGTTAAAGCAAAACCTAGACGACCGAAGGAGGCGAGACTTCCTGGACCTTCTGTGTTAAGAGCTCCCTGTCTCCACTCTGAATAGTTTTGTAGATAAGGCAGTTAGTTATGTTTATAGGCTGTTTCTTCCATAATAGAAGGGGAGGATGTGTGACCAAGTCTTAGCCTAAGTGGGTAAGATTCCATATACTTTTCCATCATGGACCCAAATAGGTAACCTAAGAATGGAGCTAAAATGTTTTTCTTGCAGCCCATCTTTGGCTTCCAATAAAGAATCTGAGCGATATCTAGATTAAGACTCAAAGACCTCTTTTATGTCACTTGAGATGATATCACTGTGGAATGTTACTGTTTGCTGTGAGACGGAATGTAGGTGTTGGGGAGGCATCTGGTCCCAGGGCTGTGAGGTCGAGAGCCCTGTAAGGAGCAGCCTCAGCCTTTGCAGTGGTCCTTTGGGTGGGTGCATGGGGAGAGCCTGGTGTTCCAGTACCCCACTTTACTTTTGGCTCGCCCATGATCTTCGGACAAGTTCACTAACCTTTCCCAACCTTACTGTTTATCGGTAAAGCAGAAATTGGAATAAATTCTTCTAAACTCACATTTGTATAAGCCGGGGTTACGGCCTGTCAGCCTCTGATCAGACTGGATCACTCCATCCCAGGACCTGGTGTTACCTGCTCGGTAGCTTTTTGGCTTATTTTCCCCACCATTTTTTTTCTGTCTCCATGCCATTTTAGATGGAAGCTTTCCTCAACCCTCCAGTTACCTCCCTGACTTTCTTTCTGACCTCCCTTAAGCTTTTTACCATCCCTTCCAGAGAATATGTGTGCCCAGAAGGTGGGGCCTATCCTGTACTGTTTTGCTGACCGCCCCCCATAGTTCCGAAGGCCATGTCACGGTCAGCGTTCTGTCAGCGCTTTAATGAAACAAGGCCTCTCTGCCCCGTCACTTTGTTCCTGTTCTCACACTTGTTTCTCAGTCTTTCCGCAGTTCTTTCACTCTTCCCTCTCTTGGCTTCTCCCAGCTGAAGGTCTCTTTCTTTTATTTTGGGAAGCCACCTCTTCTTTTTCCTACTTTTTGACTTGTAAAAGCCCCTTATAATGGTCCCATATCACTGATATGTTGTTAAGAGAACTTTTTCAGAGGAATTTTTGCTTACTATATCAGATGTTGTGATAAATCACTGAAACACAAAATTAAAAGGGTTCCCTAGAGAAACTTTTAGGAATGTCATTGCCACACCTAGCACTAGAATAATCCATAGAATGGAGGTTCCCAGTGCTTTTCAATATAGACTTCAACCCCAACTCTCGAGAGTCTGACTCAGTAGCTCTCGATCAGGCCCAGCCATATGTAATTTCAGGAAGCACCCCGTGTACTTCTGATGGCCAGCTAGGGCCAGGAGCCATCACCTCGGAGCTGCTGACCAGCCAGCCAGCGTCTGTTCCTGGCTTCATATCCATCCCCGCACTATCTATTAAGAAAACAAACCCCGCTCAGCCAGTCTCTGGCAATGTGCCTTGATTCTAAAACACTTAAATTATCAGTTGATGAGACTACCAGAGGGGGAAAAGGGAGAGGGCAAAGTGGGGAGGGAGCACAACGGCCCATGATGGAAGACTATGGGTGTTTTGGTGCTGGGTGTGGTATGGTACCAGCACCTAAAGGGGGAGATCTTATACCTCTAAATCATAAACAACTATAAACCAGAATTACCTCAAAACAAAATTATCAGTTGATTGGATTGAAAACCCATATTTATAAGTAAACCATAGTCATTTATTTTATAATTAGATAAAATAACATCCCTATTTTAACAGCTTGTTCTCAGGTACTTGTGAATTGGTAGAATACTAACTTATGTGGAATACATTTTCTGTCTGCCTTATCTGCAAAGCCTTATTCTACAGCCATTAGTCAATCAATATTACTGTACTCTTTTGGAAACCTCAAACTGCAATTTCAATTAGGGAGGCTTTTTGACACCATTATCTCCACTGATGAATAATAAATAAATGCCAAGCACCCATCTGCAAGAAAGCCCCAGATGCCATCTTGTAACTTGATTTCTGACATGACAGTGGGCCTCAGAGCTAGCCATGTGGAGCCCTTCAGTGTGGTATTTGCAGCCACAGGAGTGAGCGCCGACTGCCCTAGGGACAAGGACTTCTGGGAAGACTCCCCAAAAGTGGTGATGTGTCTCCTAGACCTAAGGACCAGTAAGAGCAGCTAAGTAAATAGGCAGGGACGAGTATTCTACACCGGGGAGACAGCAGATGCCAAGACCAGACGTGCAGCAGAACAGACTCAAATACCCCAGCTATGCTTTGGCAAATGTAGGAAAAACTGCATAATTTATGAAGTATGTCCCAGCACTTTAAGTCTCAGAGTATTTTCTCCTAGATTAATGGCTTCCATGGCTTACACAGAGCCTCCCTCCAGGGAGCACTGCTGTTCTGAGCTCTCCATATGAGTCTAGGAAATGAAGGGCAACACGAGGACCTGTTAACAGTGTGTAAGAGGAGAGAATCAGTCAGTGGAATTGTGTGGAGAGGAGGAGTCCAGGGTATGTAGGAATGGTGCAATTTTAGCCCACACGGTAGTCACTGTGGTCTAGTTCTTTTCCTGCTCCCTCTGGACTAAGGCCTGGTGATAACAGTATTCACTTCCTAGAAATTGTTTCTGAGCACCCAGAGGCGTCCCTCCTGTGCCATCCCCACCTGCTCACAGAAGTGACTGCCTTTAGCTCCTTCATTGTCTGCAAGACCTTATGATGTGAGCTCTAGACATCCTCCCTGCGGAAATCTAACAGTGACGTGACTTGCCTTTATGACTGTTCCCTGATAAGGCATAAAGGGGAGTGCAAGCCCCAGGTAGCAAGAGCTGGCTGAGTTCCAGAGCAAAACTGAATAAAAATCTCATTAAATACTTCGAGTCAGTAAAGCTGATGGGACTGTCCGGTGATGGGAAAGCTGAAAGCATTGGAAAGGAGGGGCTGTTGCCTCTAGTTGGCACATGGCAGGCTGTGAGCAGGGCAAGGCCATGCAGGAACCAGGACAAACAGGACTGACTCATGTGTCACCACGGCATGTTTGTGAGTGTGCTTGTGCTGTGCAGAGACATACGGATACTAATTGCTGCGTTTCCTTTTTTGCCTTTTTCATGGGAAATGTTCCATTGGACAGCTCTGAAACCAAAGAGGCAAAGTGGAAATGCCAAAATGTAGACATTACAAAAAAACAAGCAGAGAAACAGAGATAAACAGGGGACCCAACTTTACAAAATGGCTTTGAATTCTGCTAACTCAGCCCCTCTCTCTTCCATGCAAGCCTTATGGAAAGTAGTGAGCAGAAGCGTATGATTTCCTACGTGGGAGTGTGTGTGTGTGTGTGTGTGCGCGCGCACGTCCGCACGCGTGCGCAGCATCTGTCCTATAGTGTGAAATTTATTAGATTCTTTTGAATTTGAAGCAAAAATCTCACCTACAGAAAAAACTAGAACATTAGAAAGATGAGCTCCCAGCCTAGTTATCATAGCTTCCAGTAAATATGAGTAAGAGCTGGTTCTCTATCACTTTCTGGGCAAAACACCTCTCTGGTAGACTATAAGACTCAAATCAAACTAAGTAGGGTGCAAATGGATCCTACTTAATAATTATCCATTAACAGGAAAGACTCATTCCGAATGTTTTTTATGCATCAATCCATGCAACGCGAGTGTTCCATTAAGCACCTGTGGGCAACTGTTATTCTTTAGATCAAATAAAAACAGGCCAATATATTAAAATAGTGGTTTCTCGAATCAAACTTATTAAAGCATACAGGCATTTTGTATTGAAAAAAATGGACCAGAGAATAGAAGTCTTTTTTTCTTTATCTTTTGGCATCAAAATCCCAAGGGTTGAAGCATTGGTACATGCGTGTCTTATCTTTATTCCAATAACCCAGAGTTTTTATAATTACAACAATGCAATTTATTCTTTAAAGCGCTTCTGGAGACATGAGACATTTAGAAAATTTCATCATGAATTTGATTAGATATGATAGAAAGGCAAAGCAGGTATTTTTCAGAATAATATAGGTATTTTTGGTGTCAAGATTAAAAATTAGCCACAGTACACAAAAGATACTAAATATACTCTATACACAGATGGTTCCTTGCTTACCACGTTAGTGTGATTTTTGACTTTATGATAGTGTGGAAGCAGTATATATTCAGTAGAAACTGTTTCAAGTTTTGAATTAGGGCACTCAGTTCTTCACTTGCAGTACAGTATTCAGTAAATGACAGGAGACATTCAACACTCTTATAAATTCGGCTTTGTGTTAGATGATTTGTCCAGCTTTATGCTAATATAAGCTCTGAACATGTGCAGCCATGACACCTGATGTGGTCAGCACACTCCAGGCTCTGGACTTCCATACTCTGACCTCACAAGTGGGGCTGCAGCAACGTTCTGGTTTCTTCTTTCAGGGAAGATTCCCAAGCCTCAAATCTGAGCCAAGACATACATCAGTTTCCTTGATTTGTGGGCCCTTTTGTCCTGGCGATCAGAACCAAGCTTGGGTCTCCTCTCATTGGACTTCTGCTCCTCAAAAAACAGACCAAGCCCTGCCCACCTTCCTCTGGCTCCCATGCCCACCGGCTCGCGCTGCTCCACAGCCCCCACGCCCTGCAGCCACAAGGGGCCTCTGCGGGTATGGTTCTGCCTTCTCATCTTTCCTTTCAAATCCTTGTCTCTTCCTTATATCTCAGTTTAAGTCAAGGGAGTGGTACAGGCCACAACCTTCCTGTGCTCTCCTCCCCTTCTAGCTTCTCATGGCAGCCTCCTCGCCAAACACTCTACCTGGCAGAGTGTCCATGTGGCTTTCTGAAGCAGAACCAGATGTCCTTTTGCATATGCCCAGAGCTCCGGCAGAGGACACTGTGGAGCCTGATCTGGTCTGTTCTCCAGAATCTACTTACTGTCGGTGTTTTTATGGGGACAGAATATATTCCCCAAATACACTATTTTACTTGTGAAAGGCCAAAGAGGAATGCAATTACAATTGCTTTGCTTAGCTTGTGTTCCAAGTGTATAAATACATAAAAAATAACTAATAGAGAATAATGCAAGATCGGGGTGTAAGAAGTGATGTTATTATGTATGCTAATTTTCTTATGAGAACCTGGTACTTCTCACAGATAGTGAAATCTAGAGAGTCTCTCACGGGCAAGTTTCCCAACTTTGCCTTCCTTCCTGCATTCATTCAAAACTGGAGTTTCAGTCTTTCTTGAAAGAAAATAAAAGAGCAGAATTTACTTCACTATCTGTCTGAATCACTTCTGCTTCGTAACTTTTGGATTTTTCCCCGTTAGCGCAGAATACATTTATCAATACCTTGAAAATACCCATTAGCCAGATTTGATTGAATCATGTCACAAATCTCTGCTTATTAAGTAAATATTAATTAAATATATGACTCTGAATTTCAATCCTTGTTTTTGACATTAAATTTTCCTAAATCAGCAGATACAAATTTTCCTAAATCAGCAGATACAGTCATTCAGCTAAAATCTCCCAAAAATGTTAAATGTGGCCTGGTGACATGCCATGCAGATCATTGACAGAGACCTTGGGAAGACCCTGTAGTTATAAAAGCAATATGAAAAATCTTCCTATGGATGCCCTATTTTAATTCTTTAAGGAATCATAAGGTGTGACTGAATGACCCGAGGCAGAATCCAGTGTACACGTGAAACAGTCAAACACAAAGAAATGCTGATTTTTGGCCCTAACACATTTCCTTTGACTAGACATTTCCTTTCCTTTTGTGTGGTGGTGGGCTTTCTGCTAGTGGTGACACTAGCAGAAAGTGTGTATTTTTCAGATTCTGAAAGGTAGACTGATTTACTCACTTCTAAAGACTAATTTCAGTGTACACATTTTTGTGTACTGCTCAGAAATTGAACAGGTCTTTGTGTATAACTGCGGGTATATGTATGTTTAGTTGTCTAATTTTGCAAAAGGTCACCATCTGAGTACCTATAGGTGGGAACCTCTGTTGTAGGTTCTGTGATATTTATATAGAGGTCGCTAACTTCACAGGAAATTCAAGTGAGATATTGGCCTTGAAACTATGTGAAAGCATTTTGGTAATAACTATTCTTTGAAGATGTGCTCAGAGCAGTTTCCCTGTCAAAAAGGTTGTATGTCTTCCTCCTGCAAAATTATCTTCAATTTTAGTAAACAGGGCTGATAAATCTACCCAAGAATTTCTATTCACATGTGTATCCTTTCTTCAAAAATAACACTTTTCTGGCCTCCCTGGTGGCGCAGCATTTAAGCGCTGCACTGTGGAGCTGTCGGCAGGGGCGACCCGAGTTGGACACCCGGCAGGGGAGAATCCCACATGGCATGGCAGACCTCTCCTGTCTCGCCCGCTGCTCCCCTCAGCAGTGTATTTCCGTCGATCTGCCTGTTCTGCTCCCCACTCTGTCTCTAGCGAGCCCTCTCGCCACCCCACGCCTCTGACCTGTACCCCATCTTGTATGCGTAAATATATAAATTTTTTAAAAAATAACACTTTTCTTTTGCTGCTGCCTGTGAGGACAACATACAGAGGGTAGAAAAATATGCGGAAGGGGAACGACATCATTTAGAGTAAGAAAAATGGCATAGAAAGGGAAAAGCACATGAGCAAAGATGTTGGCTCTCAGGACCAGTTTCGAGAAAGCAGCAGGGTGATCGAGATGCCACAGAGGTCATGCAAGGCAGGCTAGGAGCCAGACGTTCAAAGAAAAGACACTTAAAAGCAGAAACGTGTGCTCAGGATTCAGTCTAATCGGAGCAGGATTCAGTCTGATTGGACTCAAAGTGAACTTCACGTGGGGTCCAAACAAGACACGTAACTGGGAGTAAAGAGGAATGGGGTCCTGCCCCTGCTGTGAAGAGCATTGCACTTCCACCCCAGGGCAGGGTGGACCCTAGTCAGTCAGTAGTGGGTGTACTCTCCTGGGCAGCCCCATTTCTGAGGCAGTGGTGTTGACGTGGGAATTGACTGATTCAGTCCCTCAGCATATAGGGACCAGCCACCCCATCCACCCTTCAGAATGAGACAATATAAATAAACACAACTTAGACAACTGGAGTCCCAGCCCCTTTAGGTTGGGCTAAAGCTTCCTATCAACTACTTTAAAAGCTAAGACCGGACTTACTCATCCTGGCTGGGACACAGGACCTGAGTCCCCACTTTCTTTTATTTTTTTAAATTTTTTAAAGATTTATTTATTATGTTTTTTAAAGATTTATTTTTTATTTATACATGCAAGTTGGGGTACAGGCCAGAGGCGTGGGGCGGCGAGAGGGTTCACCAGAGACAGAGCGGGGAGCAGAACAGGCAGATCAGAAATACACTGCTGAGGGGCGCAGCGGGTGAGGCAGGAGAGGTCTGCCGTGCCATGTGGGATTCTCCCCGGCCGGGTGTCGAACTTGCGTCGCCACTGCCAACACCTCCACAGCGCAGCGCTTAACTGCCACGCCACCAGGGAGGCCCTCACTTTCTGTTACTTGTTACAGATGGAGGGTGGTAACTGAGGCTCCCTTCAGCTCAGATCACATCTCAAGTTCCTTGAGCCTCATCCTTCCGGGTCAGGATGTTGACCTTCAGAGATCTCTTCCTGGCACATGACTAGGCTGGTTGCTGTGTCCCAGCTGTAGCTCCCACTGTAGGTAAGGGTGCCCTTCCAGGTTTTACCAGGGCAAAAAAATCAACTCATGCTACTTCTCCCAGGCCTGAGGCTAAGGGCTTCCGAGAGATTGGTGATTATTAGATACTAGGCTTAATAGCTGTTATGTCAGCTATTTGTACTTTTTCTGTTTCCTTTTCAATACCCAAATACCGAAAGGACTCATTTGATTTTTTTTAAGGCAGCTGGCTTTGAGGCTGAATAGTGTGATGATTTGGTTCTGAACAGAAAACAGATGAGGGTGAAAGGTCAGCTGTTTCCGGGAATTTGATCAATGGTGGGGTTTGTTGGCAAATTAAATGTGAGATAAAACTGTCAAATTATTCCAAGAATCAATACTTACTAGAAAAAGTTATTTCGGCCTTTAATGAACATTTGCTCCCAAGGGAAATGATTCCAGCAGTGTGTTCAGACACTGGGGTAGTAATACATAGAAACAACATAAGGATGATTGTAAATAAGGTCACTTACTATACTGTTATTGATCAATAACATATGCATCATCTCCACTGTTGCTTCTCAAAGAAAGGACTAGAGAACCCTTACAATCACCTGCAGAAATGCAGAGTCCTGGCTCAAATCCTGCCTCCTGAATTAGACCTTCTGAGATTGGGCACGTGAATTTGGATTTTTACGGAGCTCCTTGGGGGATTGTGGCATATATGACATTCTGAGAACTGCCTGAGTACAGTCTTTCCCCTCCATTAGGCATTTGTCTCCTAGACACAAAATAAAGCCATGGCCACAGGCTAAGCACAGCATCAGAGCAGAGGATAGGTCTATCGAAGTGTGTATGTTTGGAGTTGAAATTGACAAGCAGGTATGAGTTATTATTGGATTATTTCAGGTATTTGGAATATTCTGCTGTGACTCTCTATTACAAAGGATAGCACTACAGCTCTAGCCCCCTGCTTTTACCCACTTGTAAGTAATGGCATTTCTCAGGACTATTCTCAGCAAGAGGGTGAGAAAGGTGATACAACGGGGGAAGTACTAGATAGATGTGGACCTCTGCTTTTAAGGAAACCTGGATTTGGCTTCCTTAACAGATTAATCCATTACCCTTCACTAAGTTTGCCACCCCCCCCTTTTTTTTTTTTTTATAGTTGTAGCCTCAGTACATTGTTGAAGAAATTGTTCAGGTTGTTATATCCTCTTCAGCTGGTGCTGAGACTGGACACTGCTGTTTCCCAGAGAGTCAGACGTTCATCAAGATCATCTACAATATCTATTCCTACTTTTCTAATTTTGGACAAAGAATAAAAAAGAAAACAGACTTCTTTCTCATTCTCATCTATTTCTAACCCTTTATAGACTGGATTCTCCCTTTGCCTTAAGGCCTTTAAAATGGGGACAGGAAGAAGGAAGAAAACCTTAGAGAACTGGAGAACTTTCTCTTCAATGGAGAGGATTTAGAGAGAAAATGCAATACGAACCCTGCAAAAGAATCAGATCTGTTGTTACCTGGCATTCCACCCCCCTCAAGCTCTGCTCCCTTTGGGCTAGTTGGAATAAGAGGGGATGTGAAAATCAAAATGTAGCTCCTTCTGCCACTGGGAGCAAGGCCAACCTGTAACCCCAAGGCTTAGTTTGCATCTGTGTGCAGTGAAACACATATAGAACAGGAGAGACCCTGGGGAGCCTGATTATTTGCTTATCTTGTCATGTAGATGTCAGGGAGATTATAAAGCAGAAGATGGCAAAGAACCCAAGAGAAAGAGGGGTAGCACACACATGCATGACCAAACCAAGCTAATGGCAGTAACAATAAAAATAGTTAAGTCAATGTAGAGGAAAAATAGGAGGTACAGACTCAAATTTTATAATAACTAAATTCTGCATAACACAAAAGACATATAAGGTAAAATTCTTTTTCCAAAAGTTGTCTAGCTGCCAAGCAATGATCAACTTATTTAAATTTAAAAAACTGTTGACAAAGTCTCCTGAATTTGTTTATAATGAAATTCAGTTTTTATTCTCTTAAAAAAACAAATACTGAAAATTAGGAGAGAGGTAACATGCAGGCGCATGCGTCAGAGATGAAACACGTTCAGAAACAAACAGAAAATTATTTCCAACAGAAAGAAATGCCACTTCCAGGACTATCAGGGAAAAGATGGGAGAGAACTGGGCTCTGATTGTTCGGCAGAAACAAAGAGGGAATTGGCACGAGTGTGCATGTGGGAGGCCAGTGTGGCCGAGGAGGGGTGAGTGAGTCAGCAGGCACTGGCTGACCAGCAGCCAACTCAGAGCCCATGTTTACCTCTTACAAAGGAGAAACTTGGCATCACAACTCGATTTAGCATCACAACCTTTACTTTGGATGAGAATGAATGAGGGAGAGACGGACAAAAGAAGAACCTCACAGCCTTGGCCACAAGCAGTGAGTGTGTGGTGTGGAGTGTGGCACTGGTCCTCGTCTTCTTGTTTGCCCTGGGAGGTCTTGAACAAGTTAGTGGACTTCAGACCTTCGGTCATTTGCACCCATCTCTTTGTGGAAACATTGTGAGGATAACACGGTACCACCTGAAGGAAAAAGTGCTTTGAATACTCTCAAGCACTGACACTGTCAGGTTTCACTGCTGTGTTCCTGTGGTGGTTCCTCTGGTGACCAAAGAGCTAGCTGCTCTTTACTCCCTGTACTTGCATCATATTTAGGTAGTTTATTTGTTTTTGATGCAGGTAAGATCACGTGAAACACCTGGGAGGTGCTTCAATGTGTGTGACCTGAAACCAGCACACAGGGTTGCTCATGCTTCTGCCATCTTTCTACCCGCGTTCCCTGTTGCCTGTGGGACATCCAGCCTAGAAAGGGTCCTTGCCTCAGCCCAGGCTGAGAGCTGCAAGAGCAGATGGATGTAAAAGATGAATAAGTCAATTTTGGTATGTGAGGGTGCCTGAGAAATCAAACTCCCTCCAGTGTTAAGAGTTTCATTTCCTCAGAAAGGGAATCTGGGGTCTCCTGGTGGTAGCTGGCCTTCCATGTGCTCTGCTGACACTGCTGGTGTTTGGGGACCCTGTCATCCGGAGATACCAAGTCTCCCTGAAGCTTTGTTTTTAAGAGTGCCTCAGTGAGTTGCCTGCCTCTCCTCACGGTCACATTCTCCCTCAGGCCTGAAGTGATTTCTTGTTCCAGGAAACAAGGGGGAGGCTCCTCTCAGATCAGGCGCTCAGCTCTCCTGGGTCCCTCCAGTGGGCCTCATACTGAGGCACCTGGGAAAGACCTCTGCTAAGCTAAGCTCTGTTACCATGTGGCCCATATTTCCCCCTTTCTCTCGTTTTTCTTGCTTAGAAATTGTGGTGGAATAGGAGGAGCTCAGTGAGAACCGTAAAGGAACCAGCCTCTGTGGTGCTTGTAATGCCTCCCCACTTACTGGTATCTTCCCTCCGAGTTGTGAGCCTGGGAGACAGGCTGGAGTTGGTGTGAACATTAGTTGTGAGCATAGAAGGGACTTCTGTGAAGGTGCTGGAAGACGAGTCACTAGAATCTTGGCTGGTGGAGGCATCTCCACCCTTCTCCCCACCGCCCTCACCTGGGACACCAGCCCTCTTCTTCTTCCCTCTCCCATAGCATATTTGCTTTAGGTTATTATATAGGCTCCTGCAGAAAGGAGGCCTGGATTTTATTCCAAATAAAAAGCTGTTATTGAAAGTTACTGGAGATGTTGATAATTAACTTTTAGTTTCTACATTGAGTACCTTTTATTTCTTGCTTTCATCTATTTAGTTAAATTTTATCCTGGGGAAGGTTTTTTCCACACACGGAGTTGGAGGTGAGAGTTTTCCCCCATAAAAAAATCCACTTTGGTGAATGGGTGGAATTGAACTGTCTTCTCATTTCCTCTTCCTTTCTGCCCTCCCTTCCTTGCAGTGAAAACAGACTTTTACATCAAGATATTTTGTGCCTGTAGCCTTTCCTGCTCTACCAGACCTTCCTCTTAGCTAATAACCCCAATACTGCTTTTCTTCATCTGTTTGCCTTTCTAACTCTAGAATCTTCTCTAGGAATTGAAGAACTCTGCTTTTCCACGTTGGAAGTTTTTCTAGTGCTGAATTATAGTATTGCATTCCTTTTCCAAAAAGTATCCACTCTGGTCTTCACCAGAGCAAGGGTCCAGAGGAGTCGGAGCATGAGGACTGGCTGCAGGGGGAGCAGGGGCGGAGATGAGTGAGGACCCTCCTTGCTGGTTACTCAGGACCCTCCTCATCTGCTCCCTTCCACAGTAATAGATAGTGAAGACGCTGATGGTTCCTAAAATCCTATTTTAGATTATGCTTGCAAAGTGTTCATTTTTCAGGAAAAGGAAGCTGTGGAAATAAAATTCTGCGTGTCATCACTAATGGAAATGGAAATTAAATATGTACCTTCGAGATTGCAGAGTTGTCATCCTCTTAAAGGCAGGGAAGGTTTTAGCATTGCTAATTATTCTTTCCTTTGGGGGTTCCCCCATTTCTTTATTTAGCACTTTTGCAACATTGAGTAGAGCATTCTCTCCCTTGCTGCAGGCTGTCTCCTTAAGTAGTTGCCTGCTTTGGATGAGACTTTTGAGGGCTTTGCTCTGGCCCCAGCAGAGATTTTACAACCTTCTAGATCACTAAGTTCTGTGGTGGATGTGTGAGTTGTGTGGGAGACCAGGGTCAGCTACATGAAGAGAGGTTCCAGGCATTATGGGGTTTGGTTCTAGCTTTCCCCAGGGTGTCTTTGAATTCAGCCATAATCAGCCTCTTCCTAACCAGGAGAGAGCCTGTGTGTGTGCATGTGTGTGGATGTGTGTGTTTAGATGACTATTCAACTCTGAGTGGAGGACACCCATTAAGCATCTTACAAATTGCATAGCTAGAAAATAACTTCTGCTTTATGACATTTCAGAATCTTCTGGATATAGTAATACTGAGACCACTAACTGAACAGCTACCAGCTTTAGAAACCACTCACTTTCTAAAGACACATAGATTCAGTCAATCTGAATTTTCAGAAAGGAAGAATTAAAATATACAGGCTTATTTAAGTTTCAGGCATAGCCTTTGGGAGTGTGCAGACAAAAGCCTCATTGTCCCCAAGGACCCTGTGCTTCAGGAGGTTCCTGGGCATCCTCTTTTGATACCAAGATAGAGCCAGACCCCTTTTTGGTCATATTAACATTTGCCTCCCTGCCTGCACCTCCCCTAGGTGAAGCCCACACAATTGCACTGGGTTTTGTGGGGAAGTCTTCAAAGATTTTCTTATTGAAGCAGTAGGTGACACAACCATTCCATCTCAGACCCTGCGGTGGCCTCCCTCAGGCCCGTGCTGGGGCGGGGGAGGGGGTAACTGTTCACTAGGCCTGCCCACTGCTTCCCTATGAGCTGTTTCCAGAGTATGCAGACTATCATGGCAGCAAGAAAGGCTGCAACTGGGTTGTCTTTCTGTCCTGGGAACTTCTCTTCTGAAGCAACTCAATGAGACCTTTGCGGGCAAGGGTGGTGGCCTCTCCTCAGAATGCCTGGCCCTGTTCCCAGTGTGAAATGTTCCCCAAATATGCCACTTGGTGAGTGTTCCAGCGGCCAGAGCCCAGAGCCGCCTGCTGCCAGGAGAGCTGGCATTCCCCTGGGGTGCTGGGGGTGGGGGGCACAGCCCTCTGGCCCTTCTGGCAGGCCCTGCATTTGCCAGATGCCAGGATGGCCCGGTCCCTGGTTACGTCGTCCCGGGCAAGAATCTGCCCAGCGGCGGGGTGTGACAGGAGCTTGAAACGTTCTCTGTAATCCCCTCCTTCATTCAAATCCAGCCCTATAAAAAGGCTTCTGTTGAGGGAGCAGCCGTGGCATCTTGGTGCATGTCTGTGTCACTGCTGTCAGTATTTCCAAAGATGGACAAAAAGAACATTCTTACTTGAATTCCTGAGCAAACAGGTCTGAAAATTGACTTGGAAGGAGTAGAGGTAAAGGCTGATGTCACGTGGCATTTGTTTTGATTGTGAGAAATGAAGCCAAGGAGGAAAGAACTTTCTTGTGAATGGTAAGAAGCCCCGCTGCCAGGGAGCGCCAGGGAGCGGGCTTCCTCTCCGTGTGCCTGAGGACAGGCCTGCTGGGTGGGCGGAGGCTCGGCCTGTGCAGCGCTGTTGTTGCTTAGATGGGCTTAGGTGGGCACTTCCGTGGGTGTGGTTAATAGGGTTGGACACCGTGTCGGTCAGTTCGGGAAGAAGGGCTCTGGTTCCTTTGCCATCTTTTGGAGAGGAGCCACCTCTTGCTCAGTCTACTTTCATAGAGTCAGGACTGCAGTCGGGAGCCAGGATTATGCTGCCTGTTGAAAAGAGTGATGTCAAAGGCACGAGCAAGGAAATGACCATTCCCGTTTCCTTTGTCTTAAGCTCTTGCTTAATTTTGTCTTAACTCAGTGCCTTCTGAAACCTTTGTCTCCAGGAAACCACCTGGAAGGATCTAGAAAAGGGATGTTTTTCTGTGTTTTGCCAGTTGTCATTTTATCTTTTATTCAATCAATTTGATGTGTTTTGCTTTAGCTTTAAACACACGTGGTTGTCAGAAGCCAAAACAACCAAAGCAAAAAGCAGTGTCCAAGAGAATACAGATTTCAACATTCTTTATAAACAAACATTCTTCCCATGATGTAGTTGAGTTATTGTTCTTAAGAATAAGTCTTTTCCTGTTCAAACTGTGTGATATTGTTCCATTTGGGAATTTCTTCATATTTAAGCATTTGTAGTGAAACACCTTCTCTTAATTTTACTCTCTTTTATATGGGTGCTTAGTCCCTTTTGTTCTTTTCCCCCACTGAGCCATATCTTTCCCAGTGCTTTCTAGCTTCTTGTTTCTGTTAGCACATCTCTGATTTTACTCCTTTAGATTCCCCCCTTTCCTAGCATTTCTGTGCCTTGTCCCAAGTTTTACCAAATCCTAGTCCCAATTATTAGCACCAGGGAGCAGTGAAGGGGACGATGCCAGAGAACATGGGTTCAAATCCTGGCAAGACCATTTATTAGTCAGTTGAATTTGGACCAGTCGGTTCTGTTCTCTAGACTTCATTGTCTTTCATGGTCAAGGGAAACAATCTCAATGACTGTGTCACAGGGCTCTTCTGAGGAGGGAGCGAATCAGTGCTGTGAGGTGCTTGGACAATTGCTTGAGTCCATGACTGTTTAGCTTGGGCTTCATCCATGCACAACATGGGGTTTGCTGCTGTTAGGAAGGCAAGACAGTGGAGAACAGGCTCAGTAATTGTGATAGTGTCGTTGTTTCTGTGGTATCACTGGTTCTTGCTGATGGGAGGGAGAAAAGACCTCACTAAGCAGTGTACCCCGATTGCCTCATTTTTTAAAAAAAACTTCTGAACTAAGATACAATTTGCACATCATAGAATTTAGCCATATGAAATGTACTATAATGACATTTGATATATTATTAATCTTTTCAGGTTCCGGTAAAACATCCAATTTAAAATTTGCCATTTTAACTATTTTTAAATGTACAATTCAGTGGCACTAGTTATATTCACATTATTGTGCAGATATCACCTCTATTTACAAAACTTTCTCATCTCCTCAAACAGACACTATGTCTTGTAGGCAGTAACTCCACATCCCCTCCCCCAGCCTCTGGTAGCCTTTATCTGCACTCTGACTTAACGCATTTGCCTGTTGAAGTTATTTCATGTAGATATGTCATGTAAGTGGACTTGTACAATATTTGTCCTTTTGTGTCTGACTTATTTCATTGAGTGTTTTTGGAGTTCATCTATATTGTTACATGTGTCAGAATTTCACTTCTTTTTATGGCTGAAGAGTATTCCATGTAGGGGTGTACCATATTTTGTCTATTCAGTCATCCATAGATAGCCATTTGGGTTGTCATTACCCTTTGGCTCTTGTGAATAATTCTGTAATGAATATTGGCATACAAGTAATGTCCAATTCCCTGGTTTTAACCTCCCTCAGGGTGGAATTGCTAGGTTATATAGTAATTCTATTTTAGCTGCTTGAAGAGCTACCCAACTGTTTTCCTGGAAAAGTGTCTTTATGGTTATTCTCCTCTCTTGCATTTTTCTCCATTCAGTGTCTGTCTCCCTGAGATCTTATTCTATTCCCTCCTGTTGCCCAAGTTCCCCTGTACTTCCAAGCAACAGACATGTTTTGCACTTCCCTGTCATGTTTCTGCGGGAACGCCCTTCCCCCTGTCTCTCATCAGCTCATATATGGCCCACTCTGGCCACACACCCATCTGGTCCCTTTCACCTCATTCTCCAAGGCCGGTCCTCCATACGGTCAGTCTACTTTGTCAGGTGGCAATTCGGCCTCTGGGTAGCCCTAAAATCTCTAAGGAACTCAGGGATGGAGCACAGCCTGCAGAATTCAGCCTTTTTTAGAAGGCCTTTCCCCACCGCTCTTGCTTTATTCATCTCTGTCACCTTTGCTGGTCTTCAGGACCAATGCTTCCACCCTGTCCAGCGAGAGAGTTGTTCTCCAGTTCACACTTGTTCAGTTTCTCCACTTTTCTATGAGCAAGTGAACTAATTAATGAATACCCCAACAGACTGTGAGCCTGCCTCAGACAGCCATTCTGGTTGTCGGGCTAATTGTTAGCTGGGGTTTGTGGATGTCACTCATTTCACAATAAGTCTCCTAATTAATCTCCGCACCATTCTCACCAGAAGAAAGGCTGATACGGAGAAACATCCCCAATTACCATGAGAAAGGAAATGTCAAGAGCCCTGTGGAGTTTTCCTGGCATCCACTCCTGGTCTCAGATGAAAACCGCCATTAATGCGCAGAGGCAGCCTGGTGACCAACCCAGGAAACCAGGGGCCTGTGGGCGCGCGGAGCCCGGACCACACAGACCCAGCTTGGGGAGGAAGCTGCGGTGTCCGTGCGCTGTTATGTGGTTACACCCCTCGAGTCTCCCAGGAGCATATGGGGAATCCTGGCGCCGTGGCCACATCAGAGGCAGAAGTGCCTTCGCTGTCCCTGAAGCGGGTGGGGCTGAGTTAATCTGAAAAAGCTAAAGGTCTCTTCTTTTGTCTGTGTTTTTGTGTCTGCAGGACAAAAGATCCTTCATCACCGCAGTGACGTTTTAGAAACGGTGGTGCTGATCAACCCTTCAGATGAAGCGGTCAGCACCGAGGTAAGTGTTGCATCCGAAGTCTCAGGCAGGGCCTCATGCAGTGGACAGAGGCCAGCAGATGAAAGGGGCTGGGGTAGGTGGGATGGGAGGGGGACACAGGAGAAGGAAGTTCTGGATCCAGGGGTCCTACCTTACCCCCCACCAGTGGCTGGATCTCGACACCAGTACCACCTCATACTGCCCCTCCCAGTGAGCACTAAGGGAAAGACACTATCAGGGTGAGATAGTTTGTTAAGCAGGGCGGGATGAAATCTGGGGGTATGGAGCCTGTCCTGCTGGGATGGAGTCTGTGGGGACAGCAGGGAAGAGAGATCGCAAGCCCTCAGGCCAAGACATATCAAACCCAAATTTGGAGGAGAATGGCATCTCCGCTGACTGCCCCTTCAGAGCCACCCCGCCCACCTCCTTATCACTGTTGAAGGGCAGAGACCATAGTAATCAGGAGACTGGTGTCAGACTGCCTGGGTTCTCCCACGTACTGATGGGTGGCTTTGGGCAAGTTATTGACTCTCTCAGTCTCCGACTCTGTGACGTGGGGATCGTGACATTGCTTAATTTAATGTTCACATTGTCAAGTGCTTAGAAGAGTGGAAGCCATGTAACAACCAAAATTTAGATGTTAGTTTTCTTCTTATTGATACTACTGTAAATGTCATATGAATTTTTTGCCAGAGGGGGTCTTTGGGTATAGACATACTCGGAGACATTGTGGGTTCAGTTCCAGACCACCAAATAAAGCAAACAGCCCAATACATTGAGTCACATGAATACCATTGTGTCAAGAAAAATAACCAATGTACACATTATAATTAAATGTGACCCAGGGACATATGTGAGCACAAATGTTGCTGGAAAAAGCACTCAACGAAGTGTTGCCACAAACCTTTAGTTTGTTAAAAAAAACCAGTAGCTGGGAAGTGCAACAGAAGGAGGCATGGCTGTATTTCAGAGCCTGCTGTAAGATGAGAACTTCGCAAAGCCAAGAGTCCCCGGTCACCCCGGCTAGAGAAGTTGATATACCTCCATGTCCCACTTTCTATGTTACAGTTTAGCACCTTTGAGATTGAGTTGCTTTTTTGGACATTGAAGTAACCACAATTCCTGGACCTCCGTTGTCCACAAAGTCTCATCTACCCATGCAACTATAGCCCTGTTTAAAAATATAATTCACATACCATAAAATCCATCCTTTTATGGTGTGCAATTCATTGGTTTTTAGTACAGTCACAAAATTGTATAACTATCACCACTAACTCCAGAACATGTTCTTTACCCCTCCACAAACCCTACTTACCAGCAGTCATTCCCCACTCTCCTCCACCTCTGGCAATCAGTAACGTGCTTTTTGCTTTCAGGGATTTTAGGTAACAGACATGTAATATGTGGTGTTTCGTGTCTGACTCATTTCACTTAGTATAATGTTATCAAGATTTATCCATATTATAGCAGATATCCATACTTCGTTCCCTTTTATGGCCAAATGCCACATTTTGTTTTTCTGTTCACCAGTTGGTGAGTATTTGGGTTGTTTCCACTATTCAGCTATCACTGTGAGGCCTGTTTTGCTCTTACTCCCACCTACTTCAGATTAGCATGGCCTCTCTGACAGTGCATTAGGGGACAAGGTTGAGGCACGTGATGGGTCAGCAGTTTCTCTGACTAGCAGAATCAGGATGTAATATAACCTGAAAAAACTTGGCGGATTAATATACATCCAGACAGTCTACTTTGAACAGCTGTGAAATACGGAAAAGGAAAAGCTAAGAATGTCTTTAAAGAATCCAGACTTGCCTGTGGAGCAGATGGGACTGGAACAGTTATTGCAGTCCATGTGTTGTTGTTCCTTGATTTGATTGTGGGGTTCTTGGGGGCAATGAGTCAGGGTCTGTTCACTTTTCTATCTCCCTCCGTGCCCAGTGTGAGGCCAGGCACTCCATTTTTGCAGAACTGAATTGCGTTCAGAACTGAAACCTTTTGCTGCTTAGAGCTGTGTCTGCTGAACGACAGGCTGGCTTCCTGCCACTAAAAGTTCATGGAGAGTTCTTCAGTGCATACCGTTTAGATTTCTATTTGAAAAATCCCCATTCGGGACCGCCTTTTGTTTTTATGCAACATAAGGCACCTTTCTGATCCCACTGGGGATTTCATTTGATGCTATATGTCTGGCGTATACCATGGGAAGAAAGGGGTCCTGGACAGCAGGCGCTGGCTTGGGACCTTACTAGGAAACCTGTGTTTCCTGAGCCCGCAGTCGGGGACCAGCTCTGTACTGGGTGACTCAGCCTGTGAGATATTCCTAAGTCTCTGAGGCCACGTGCTGCTAGCAGACATAGCTGTGGAACAAATGATCACCAGCTGCGGAGTCTGCTTTGAAAAAGACAAGGAAACTACGGGGAGAAAGTCAGCCATCACTGCAGTCTTGGTTGTAGCCAAACTTGGCATGACAGTGCCATTCATGGGTGAGCTGATGACCATAGTCATTGGCTCTGTCCATCTGTCTCCCCAGGGAAAATTTGAACACTCGGGAAATAATGGTTTTGTCAGTGATGAGCTTCAAATGCTGCTGAGGGGGGATGGTGGCCCTGCGTATGCTCACGTCCTGTCCATGTGCTTTGTTCTAGGTGCGCTTAATGATCACAGACGCTGCCCGACACAAGCTGCTGGTGCTGACGGGACAGTGCTTTGAAAATACTGGAGAGCTTATTCTCCAGTCCGGCTCTTTCTCCTTCCAGAACTTCATAGAGATTTTCACCGATCAGGAGGTGAGCTCTTACCTGGGAATTGCAAAGTGTTAGTTTGCTTGGTTGTTGTTGCAGCTTTGGCCCTTTGGGAACGCTGCCAGGAGACGGAGGTAGGAGGAAAGGGGATGTCCCAGCTCCTTTGAAATAAGCAAAGTGGTGTGATCCAACTCTACTATAATTCTGTGGTTCATAACCAAAAGAATTGAGAGGAATCATCTATAATTAATTGAAACCATTCTGAATGTGCCTGAGATACAGATGGGGGAGGAGGTTGGAAGAGTCAACATTTTACAGATGGTAAAAATGATGGAGAAACTTGAAATACCAGAGCCCCAAAGAAAACCCAGGTTTCCTGTTTTCTCAAAGAAAAAATTTTTGGATTCCTGGTAGGATTTAACTGCTCTGGTCTCTTTCAGAACTTGTACTCACTTTTCCTGGTCTAGTTATTTCGGATTTCTTTTTCTTTTAATTCCTGATCCTAATGTTTGAACTTGGGTTGTGTGTGTTGTTCAAGAAATGGGGGGAGGGCAGTAAGGCAGAAATGTGAGGAAATGCGACATGTGCATGATCCAAGAAAAAGATAACCACAGTAACTGAACTGCAGCTGGGCCATTATCTTACTCAAAAATGTTACATGTGTAGTGTTGAAAACTCCATGAGACTGGTGATATTTAGTAAAAATAGTTCAGAGATTTTAATTTGGTTGTTTTGGCTTGGTAATTTATTCTGACTGGGAAAATTCTCTTTCCAAAATAGCATGCCTCTTTCATTTTGTTTGTTATAGTAATCACTGAAATGACCCTAGACTGTCCCCTGGAAGGTTGTGGACTGTCTGTATTTGATAGCAAATTTTTGAAAATCGTATTAATGATGTACCATTGTTTTACATCCTTGTCTGTTTTTTCACAGTATAGATTTTCTTCCCTCAGGTGTGGTCACCATAGTTTTCCCACTGCCGAAATACCCACAATCCTCCACTATAATCCATTATGCTCTCCTCTCTGGCCCCCCCACTCTTGCCCCCATTTTCTCCCTCTCCTCCTGGATACCTCAGATCTATGATTAGCTTTCAAGGGTCAGTTTTAAGGTTTGTCTTTGTCTGATCCTTTGTTTGGTTTCTCTGTATTCCAGGTATAAGTGAAATATGTATCTTTTATCTGATATTTATCTTTCTCCTTCTGGCTCCCTTCACTTAGGATAATCCCTTCCAGTTCCATCCAGGTTGCCACAAATGTGATAGCAGATTTCTGACTGGAAAGGCCGAGAGCTGTGCTGACTGTCAAGAGTTAGCACATCTATTTAAAACCATCTTTCTGAGAACTTCCTGAGACAGTGGCCTCTCGGTCTCCTGGGTGTTTGGAAGGACTGTTTTTCTGCATTTAATCATCCTGAGCCCTGCTCCTCACAGAGAGGTCTCTGAACTTTCCATCTCTGGAAAGAGCTGTAAATAAACTGTCCAACTTCACTTGGCTCACCTGGAGCTTCTGTAAAAAGATTGGTCAGATGAAATAACCACGTTTTATTCTCCACCCACCAGAGGGAATAAACAACTGTGAAGACGAACATTTTCCTTAGTGTGTGAAGCTGCAGCTTTCAGAATGTGGCTTTTATCTGGGTCTGAGGCAGACAGTCCCGCCCCCCACAATGAGAAGGCCCCAGGGCTGGTCACAGCAGTACCCATCTTTACTCCTCCAAAATGAGGGCTTTGACCTATTCTTTCTCCAGAACATATGGCCTATTTTGGTCCAAGGCTGCTACAGTTCAGGCTGCATGTCTTATTCGTCTCACAACCACCACATCCCCACACAGTCAAGGCCCTGTAAGCCCTTATTCAATTGCACTGAAATTCCCAGGCTGGAGCTCTAGTTCCATTCTACCTGAAGCTCTGAAATTGAAGTATGATCTCTGGAATGTCAGAATCTTTTGCAAGATCATGTCTTTGCATCCATGATGTGCTCAGGGGCATTTGGACATGTGTGTGGCAACTCAGACTCTCTCTCACACATGGTCAGCACCTTGCCCTGGGGAAGGGACTGCAGAGAACAGCCCGTGATTGCTGTCACGGTGGGCGGCTCACGGGCTGCTCCTAGGCGCGTCTGTGCACACGGCGCCTCTGCTGCATCCTGTGTAGTTCTGCAGTCCGCTTCTGGTGACTGCTTTCTACCCACATCATGGGTTTCCCTTTTTTGCCCCAAATCAGCAAAGGATTTATGTAAAGAAAAGTACTTGTCATTGCCAATATTTTAAATAAAGAGGTATCCTAATTTGCCCATTTGGACCCCCGATAAAATCCCCCGCCCTCTTTAAATAAGGCATACTGTTAGGAATATTGCTGCTTAAGTGATTTTTACCACCCTGCAGAAATAGAATTTTAGCACAATGGAGTGTGCACATAACAGAATTTACCATAAATTATAGAAAAAAAAGAAAGAAAGAACATGGGTTTCACGGTAGGGTGGGTTCCACAGGGCTTGTAGATACTGGGGTGACTGGTCGCTGGGGTGTTCGGAAGGTCTCATGTCTTCATTATACTCAGGTGGGTGTCAAGGCCAGACACTGTCGTATTCCCCTCTGTCTGCCCTATATCCCCTACCCCAATTCTTTAGAAAAAGTGTTTTGACAAATAAAAAAGGATCTCTAGAGCTTTTGCTAACAGACTAGATGGTGGTGTCAGGGGCATGGGGAAGGCAAGAGAAGGAGGAAGATGCTGCGTAAAACCTCCTCTCTCCCTTTTGCCCCGGCTGGAGAACTCAGCACTTATCTCTTTGCACTGTGGACTTTGGAGAAAAGATGGCACAGTTAAAGTGGATTAAAAATTGCTGGACTAGGCCAGAGGTTACAACCTTCTGGAACTATGCTTACCTGTTACTGCCTTGGAAAAGGGCTTGACCACAGAAAGACTCAGTAACAGAGGAATCCTAAGACCATTTGGTATCCAGTCTGATTCCTTTTATCCAGTCCTTGAAACATCCTAGTCACTCTCAAGACACCTTTGTAAGAATACCTAAAAATAAATGAACTAAAAAATAGAATTGCAGTGCACTTTGAACTTCAGATTTGGGAGTTTTAGTCACTGGATGTCAACTACAAAACCAGAGGTTGTAGATAGAACAGCGGCCTCACTAGATAGAACAGCGGCTCCTTCTTGAAATTTGAGAATGGTGAAGTCACCATCTCCTGGGACACTTTTCAGTCTCTGGTAAAAAGTTTTTCTTTATTTGTCTCACTGTGTCTTCAAGGAAATTTGTCTCACTGTATCTTCAAGGAAAGAATGTGATCTCTTCACCAGTGCTGACAGGTTATTTTTCTTCAGATCGATCATTTTCAGTTCCATCTACTGTTCTTCAGAAAACAAGACCTGGTCACTGGCCTTTAAACCTATTTCATTGACAGGAAGGGGGATAGGATGGAGATGGTGAGAAATTCAGTTGAATCTCAGTTACCAGACATTTGAATATATGAGTCCAGAGCTCAAGGAACTAAGAGTTGGACCAGAGATATTAATTTGCAAATCATCAGCATATTAGCAAATAGATGAAGTGATAGAGAGAAAGAGAAATGTATTAGAAGAGAAAGGGTCCCAGTTCTAGCACTTAGAGGTCAAGGTCAGGATGGAGCCAGCAAGGAAACCTGCTTCAATCAGTTGGTTTGCTTTCTTTTTCTTTTTATTGAGATAACATTAGTTTACCACACTGCAACTGAAAATAGGTTTCAGGTACACAGCTTCCTACCTCGGCAACTGTGTATCATTGTTTTTGTTCCTTTTCTCTAAAATGTCACAGCTCACACTGGACAAATACTCCAGGTTAGGATGGTGAGAGTTGATGACTTCTATAGCTTTCAATACAGCCTTCTATTAAATAAGTGTAAAAGTCACTTTCGTCCATTACCATTCGCAATTAGATCTAGTGGGGAGGGGAAGCAGGCTTTGAGGGACTCTGTAATTTACATAACTTGGAAGCTCCCTTCAAGGAAAAGAAAACGAAATTACACAACGAAGTATAGGGCTCAGGGAGGGACCCATGACCCTTGAAGTTTAATCTTTTTTTAGCTTTACAACATGCACATTTCATTATAGACTAAATTATGGACTAAATTCCCTGAGTCTTTTTCATGGACATGGTGCTAAACCACACCTCCCAGTCTTGTACTTTATCTAGTTGGTTTACTGGATCTTACGTTTTATCTCTTTAGAATGTCATCCTGTTAGACTTGACTTGGCTATCATCATCCCCATGTCAAGAGCTCTTGTAAATGTCTTAATTCTCCTCACTCACATTTTGGTGTGCCTCCCATTTTCATACTAGCCAGAGTTTTGATAGACATGTCTTCACAGTCTACATCCAGGTCAGTAATCGGAAGGATATAAGCGAGCCCCTAGGCAGCCCACTGTAGACCTCCCTTCGGGGCGACACTAAGCACTTCTATGACCTGCTGCAAATCTACCGAAGTTGGCGCTAGCACTGTTCAGAGAAACTGTTAAAGTTCTTGCTAAAACCTAGAGGTACAATGTCCACTGTATTTCCTCATTAGCCGAGCAAGTAACCTAATCAAAAAAGGAAATGAAGTTAGTAGCCACGATTTAGAAATTCAAATCTTATTTCATTAATATCACCCACAGTAAAATCATTTATTTTCCATATCTTCCTTCCTTTGCCAGTATGTCTGCATTTAATTAGAAAAAGTAATGAACAAAAAAATACTGTCTTTGCCCGAAGCAATATTTATTCCAGCCATACCTCTCATCCATCTCTGTAGGAACAAGCAGAGGGGTGCAGCAGTCAGCTTGACAAGTGTAGTGAGCTCACATCGCTTCCCAAGTGCCCACTCTAGGAAGACAGCACATATTGCAAATGAATGCCAAATTCAGTGCAGTTCCGTTGAGCTTGATCTGTGTTAGGGATAACTACAGTGTTAGGGATAACTACGGTGCGGAGATACTGAAGACGAGTTTTTTACCACTCAGGAATTTTTAGCATAATGAATGATCATACCTACTTTTACTATGGTGATGATTTTCAAGTTCTTTTAAAGGGAGCCTCAGTTTCCACATCTAAGACCTAGCCCATTTTTCCTCGTCACTGTTTGCATGTTGGGTCTTCTTTATTGTTCTTGTCCATTCACTGGATGAGCTTTGATTATGTGCCACTGAGGCTGGGCCTTGTGCCCCTGCCTATGCCCCCTGAGACCCTCATCCAGGGAGCATGCTGGTGTGTGGGTGCTGGGACGAGGGGGCTTTGTCTCTGCTGTGTGGCTCCAGGACTGTAGTATTTGTCTCTCTCCCTGCCGCCTCCCCTCTGTGCGGGCTCTCCCAGCCGTGTCTGTGCATTCTTGTCTCCTCTCACGCAGTGTGTTCCTGCCACGTTAGTGGCTGCATCTTCTCTCTGCAAAGAAACCTGTCCAGCAGTGCTTTCTTCTCCACTTTCCCTGGCTTGTCATGGTTTTCTATTTACTAGCCTCTTTGTTGTTTTTTATTACTCCTGATCTCCTCAGAATTTTGTGCAACCTTGTTTTCTTTGGGGGTCATTTTCTTCATTTCATAGCACTTCCTGGTGAAAAAATGGAAGGTGGGGAGGCATTCCTCAAGTCTTTGTACCTTCTCCTTGAACGCGCTGCTTACATATGTCACAGAAAAAGAGTTAGCATTTGTCTCCCCCCCTTCCCCCCCCCCGCCCCTTCCATACACACAGCTGATAAACCCTTGGTGCCATATCCCTCAGTTAGGATGGAATTTCCAAAATTAAAATGGGCTAAACTTAATTTTAAATTCACTATTAATGATTCAGCAGTTTGAATCAGCCTAGATTTCTTCTTTAACATGAGTAATTTGCATGTGCTCTGTGTGAAAATTAGATGGAGAAAATGCTAATTGTGTTACAATGATGGTGGTGAGGGCCTATACCAATTACAGGCCAAGAAACTCTAGTTTGCCCCTGTTTGCTTAGCTCAGCCAGTAATTTGAGCAGAGATTCCTTTAAGGGGGTTACCATTTGCTTATTCAGAATTCTTAGCTTTCAAAATAATTGATTCTAATGCCTTTTGTAGGATATTGTCAAGTTAAGTCAGAGAATAACAGCAGTCAAAGACTTGTCATGTTGCTATTTAGTGACCCTCATGTAAAATGTAGGACAGATAGGCTAAGAAAATACAAAAGTGCAGTAAAATGCTATCTAGTGTAAGAAAATTCAGATTTTAAAAATGACCCTTCTACACATATATGCACCAGCAGCCTCAGGAGGTTGTGAGAGTCAGAGAAAACTATTCCTCATTCTAGAATGCAAGAGTTCAGACCTGATGGCTTAGGGAACCTGATGAAATCTTTGCTCTGCCCTTTCATCACTTGCCACCAAGGACACAGAGCTCTCTTCTCAATTGAAACTCTGACCTTTGCTCCAACCGAAAGAAGATTGGTATTTATGGTGTGATTCTCCCTCACTGTTTACTAAGTTA
This sequence comes from Scalopus aquaticus, assembly GCA_004024925.1. Taxonomy (NCBI): domain Eukaryota; kingdom Metazoa; phylum Chordata; class Mammalia; order Eulipotyphla; family Talpidae; genus Scalopus; species Scalopus aquaticus. The sequence continues at coordinate 25,614 of PVIJ01003064.1, read as the reverse complement.
AGACCAAGAAACATACAGCTGTAATTTGGAGTGAGAAATAAAATACTGTTTTCAATTAAAACACAATCTCTGTTTTGGTCTCAATTTGCTCTTCCATATTCCATCTCGTGGGAGACACTAAACAATGTGTCAAAAAACTTTTGAGCCAAATTTGATCTTCATCACTCACACTTAGCTTGCTTGGAAAAGAACGGGAGCTGTGAGAGAATGTCTCACAATGGCTTTAAACAAGAGCAAGTGAGGGACAAATTTGGCCACTTGCTTATATAATTTTTATATAATTACCCAGTTGCTTTAATCATCATGCTTCCATCAAAGTATTTGTGTTTGCAAGTATTTTGTATTTGCTAGATGAATCACTCATGTTTTTAAATGGCATGAATGATGATGGTGTGATGATTTTTTTTTTTTTTTTGCAGCAATGAACAGCCTGTAACTTTCTCTCTCTCAGGAAACTGGGAAAGCAGGAAACACTAAACTTTTTTCTCTTGCACCTGCCAAATTCTAGAAGTGGACAACAATATGTATACAATATGTATATCTAAATCCTTCAATGTATCAAGTAGGCATTTTTTTTTGCCAAGTTCAGTGTAATATTTTCTAACGTTTTTGTCTGGCAAATACTCAGGGATAATTTTCAGACTGCTGTAGCTCATTCACTGATCATCCAGCTGGTCATTGGTCTTAGGACTGGAGCAGAGTCCCCTGTTGGGTAGGATTAGATGATGAAGGGGTCTCAGAAACAGTCCTGGGTGGGAGAGGGTGGTTGAGACAGTAGAGTTCAGGACAGAGACTATTGATACCTATGGAGATATTTTAACACTTGAAACAACCAGAATCTTTGAAGTCAGCCTTAGATGCATTCAGTGATCCTGTAATAACTAGGAAGAGATAATCAGAGATAACAGTGACTTAAACCCTTCCCTTCTTTTCTTCTTCTTTTTTTAAAATGCCAGATTGGGGAATTACTGAGCACCACCCATCCTGCCAACAAAGCCAGCTTAACCCTGTTCTGTCCCGAAGAAGGGGACTGGAAGAACTCCAATCTTGACAGACACAATCTCCAAGACTTCATCAATATTAAACTCAACTCAGCTTCAATATTGCCAGAAATGGAAGGACTTTCCGAGTTTACCGAGTACCTCTCAGAATCAGTGGAAGTCCCATCTCCCTTTGATATCCTGGAACCTCCCACATCGGGTGGCTTTTTAAAGCTCTCCAAGCCTTGCTGTTACATTTTCCCAGGAGGGAGGGGTGATTCTGCATTGTTTGCCGTGAATGGATTCAATATGCTAATCAACGGAGGATCAGAAAGAAAATCCTGCTTCTGGAAACTCATCCGACACTTGGACCGAGTGGACTCCATCCTGCTCACCCATATTGGGGATGACAATTTGCCTGGAATAAATAGCATGCTACAGCGGAAAATTGCAGAGCTCGAGGAAGAACAGTCCCAGGGCTCTACCACAAATAGTGACTGGATGAAAAACCTCATTTCCCCTGACTTGGGAGTTGTATTTCTCAACATACCTGAAAATCTGAAAAACCCAGACCCAAACATTAAGATGAAGAGAAGCATAGAAGAAGCTTGCTTCACTCTGCAGTACCTAAATAAATTGTCCATGAAGCCAGAACCTCTATTCAGAAGTGTCAGCAATGCCATCGATCCTGTCATCCTTTTCCAAAAAATGGGAGTTGGTAAACTTGAGATGTATGTACTTAACCCAGTCAAGAGCAGCAAGGAAATGCAGTACTTTATGCAGCAGTGGACTGGCACCAACAAAGACAAGGCTGAGCTAATCCTGCCTAATGGTCAAGAAATAGATATCCCAATTTCCTATTTAACTTCAGTGTCATCTTTGATCGTGTGGCACCCAGCCAACCCTGCAGAGAAAATCATTCGAGTTCTGTTTCCTGGAAATAGCACCCAATACAATATTTTAGAAGGACTGGAAAAACTCAAACATTTAGACTTCCTGAAACAGCCGCTAGCTACCCAGAAGGATCTGACTGGCCAGGTGGCTGCTCCTGCTGTGAAACAAGTAAAGCTGAAACAGAGGGCTGATAGCCGAGAGAGTTTGAAGCCCGCTGCAAAACCACTTCCCAGCAAATCTGTGCGAAAGGAGTCTAAAGAAGAAACCGCTGATGTCACAAAAGCTAATCATGTGGAAAAGCCACCCAAAATTGAAAGCAAAGAAAAGGTAACAGTGAAAAAAGACAAGCCAGTAAAAACAGAAACCAAGACTGCAGTGACGGAAAAGGAGGTGTCCGGCAAAGAAGAGCAGCCGCCAGCGAAAGCCGAGGTGGCTGAAAAGCAAGGCACAGATGTCAAACCCAAAGTGGCCAAGGAGAAGATAGTGAAAAAGGAAACAAAGGTAAAGTCTGAAGAAAAGAAAGAGGAGAAGGAAAAGCCAAAGAAAGAAGTGGCTAAAAAGGAGGACAAGACACCTGTCAAGAAGGAGGACAAACCAAAAAAAGAAGAGGTGAAGAAGGAAGTCAAAAAGGAAATCAAGAAAGAAGAGAAAAAAGAACCCAAGAAAGAGGTTAAGAAAGAAACAGCATTGAAGGAAGTCAAGAAGGAAGTTAAGAAGGAAGAGAAGAAAGACATTAAAAAGGAAGATAAGGAACCAAAAAAAGAAATTAAGAAACTTCCCAAAGATACAAAGAAATCCTCTACTCCTTTATCTGAAGCAAAGAAACCTACTGCATTAAAACCAAAAGTTTCCAAGAAGGAAGAGTCTGTCAAGAAAGATTCTGCTGCTGCTGCTGCTGGGAAGCTAAAGGAGAAGGGCAAAGTTAAGGTCATTAAGAAGGAAGGCAAGACAGCAGAGGCCGCAGCTGCAGTCGTCGGTGCTGCGGCCGCTACAGTGGCTGTGGCGGCAGCAGCTGCAGTAGCCACCACTGGCCCTGCCAAAGAACTTGAAGCTGAGAGATCGCTTATGTCATCCCCTGAGGATCTAACCAAGGACTTTGAAGAATTAAAGGCTGAAGAGGTGGATGTAGCGAAAGACATCAAGCCTCAGCTGGAACTTATTGAAGATGAAGAGAAACTGAAGGAAACTGCACCAGTTGATGCTTATGTCATCCAGAAAGAGACAGAAGTCATCAAAGGTCCTGCCGAGTCTCCTGATGAGGGAATCACCACCACTGAAGGGGAGGGTGAATGTGAACAAACCCCTGAGGAGCTCGAGCCAGTTGAGAAGCAGGGGGTGGACGACATTGAAAAATTTGAAGATGAAGGAGCAGGTTTTGAAGAATCCTCGGAGACTGGAGACTATGAAGAGAAGGCAGAAACCGAGGAAGCAGAGGAGCCAGAAGAGGATGGTGATGAAAATGTATGTGTGAGCACTTCCAAGCACAGCCCTGTGGAGGAAGAGGAAAGTGCAAAGGCTGAGGCAGACGTCCACATCAAGGAGAAGAGGGCATCTGTGGTCAGTGGTGATGACCGAGCAGAAGAAGACATGGATGAGGCAGTGGAGAAAGGAGAAGCTGAGCAATCTGAGGAGGAGGGTGATGAGGAGGAAAAGGCCGAAGATCTTAGAGAGGAAGCACATGAGCATGAAAAAGCTGAAGCTGAAGATTATGTGATGGCCGTGGTTGACAAGGCTGCGGAGGCTGGTGGTGCTGAGGATCAGTATGGATTCCTTACCACATCAACCAAACCAGCAGGAGCCCAGTCTCCTGCCCGAGAACCTGCATCTTCAATTCATGATGAGACTTTGCCTGGAGGATCAGAGAGTGAAGCCACTGCTTCTGATGAGGAGAATCGAGAAGACCAGCCTGAAGAATTCACTGCCACCTCTGGCTATACTCAGTCCACCATTGAGATATCTAGTGAGCCCACCCCAATGGATGAGATGTCTACTCCTCGCGATGTGATGAGTGATGAGACTAACAATGAAGAGACAGAGTCTCCATCTCAAGAATTTGTAAATATCACCAAATATGAGTCGTCGCTGTATTCTCAGGAATACTCCAAACCTGCTATTACATCACTGAGTGGATTATCAGAAGGGTCAAAAACAGATGCCACTGATGGGAAGGATTACAATGCTTCAGCCTCCACCATCTCACCACCATCATCCATGGAAGAAGACAAATTCAACAAATCTGTGCTTCGTGATGCCTACTACTCTGAAGAGAAAGATATGAAGGCCAGTGCCATGTTGGACATCAAAGACACCATCTCAGCAGTTTCAGATGAGAAACTTAGCCCATCCAAGAGCCCATCCCTAAGTCCATCTCCACCATCACCCATAGAAAAGACCCCCCTGGGTGAACGTAGTGTGAACTTTTCTCTGACACCCAATGAGATTAAAGCCTCAGCGGAGGCAGAAGCAGTCCCAGCATCTCCTGAGGTGACCCAAGAAGTAGTTGAAGAACATTGTGCTAGTCCTGAAGATAAGACCCTGGAAGTGGTATCTCCTTCTCAATCTGTGACTGGCAGTGCTGGCCACACACCTTACTACCAGTCTCCCACGGATGAGAAATCCAGTCACCTCCCCACAGAAACCACTGAAAAAACACCAGTAGCTCCAGTGAGTTTTGAATTCAGTGATGCCAAAGATGAGCATGAAAGGGCTTCCATAAGTCCCATGGATGAACCAGTGCCTGACTCAGAGTCTCCAATCGAAAAAGTTTTGTCTCCTTTACGGAGCCCTCCCCTAATTGGATCTGAGTCAGCATATGAAAGTTTTCTAACTGCTGATGACAAGGCTCCTGGGAGATTTACCGAAAGCCCCTTTGAAGGAAAGAATGGAAAACAAGGCTTTTCAGACCATATCAGTCCAGTTTCTGCTTTCCAAGTTCAACAGGAAGGGAAAAGCACAGACTTCATACCAATAAAGGAAGACTTCAGTCAAGAAAAGAAAACTGATGATGTTGAAGCCATGAGTTCTCAGTCAGGATTGGCTTTAGATGAAAGGAAGTTAGGAGGAGATGTTTCTCCTACACAAATAGATGTCAGCCAGTTTGGATCTTTCAAGGAGGACACCAAGATGTCCATTTCTGAAGGTACCGTCTCAGACAAGTCAGCCACTCCTGTTGATGAGGGTGTAGCAGAAGACACATACTCTCATATGGAGGGGGTGGCCTCAGTCTCCACAGCTTCCGTGGCTACCAGCTCATTTCCAGAGCCAACAACAGACGATGTGTCTCCTTCTCTGCACGCTGAGGTTGGCTCTCCTCATTCCACAGAAGTAGACGATTCCCTTTCAGTGTCAGTTGTGCAAACGCCTACCACTTTCCAGGAAACAGAAATGTCTCCATCTAAAGAAGAATGTCCAAGACCCATGTCAATTTCCCCACCAGACTTCTCCCCTAAAACAGCCAAATCCAGGACACCAGTTCAGGATCACAAATCTGAACAATCCTCCATGTCTATTGAATTTGGGCAAGAATCTCCAGAGCACTCCCTTGCTATGGACTTTAGTCGGCAGTCTCCAGATCACCCTACCGCGGGTGCAGGTGTGCTCCACATCACTGAAAATGGGCCAACTGAGGTAGACTACAGTCCTTCTGATATGCAGGACTCCAGTTTATCACATAAGATCCCACCAATGGAGGAGCCGTCCTACACCCAAGATAATGATCTTTCTGAGCTCATCTCAGTATCTCAGGTTGAGGCCTCACCATCCACCTCTTCTGCACACACCCCTTCTCAGATAGCTTCTCCTCTCCAAGAAGATACTCTATCTGATGTTCCTCCCAGAGATATGTCCTTATATGCCTCACTCACCTCTGAGAAAGTACAAGGTTTGGAAGGAGAGAAGCTCTCACCCAAATCTGATATCTCTCCACTCACCCCAAGAGAGTCCTCTCCTTTATATTCACCTAGTTTTTCAGATTCTACCTCTGCAGTCAAAGAGAATGTAGCAGCTAGCCATACTTCTTCTCTTCCACCAATGGATGCAACATCCACAGAGCCCTATGGCTTCCGTGCCTCAATGTTATTTGATACGATGCAACACCATCTAGCCTTGAATAGAGATTTGACCACATCTGGTGTAGAGGACAATGGAGGGAAGACACCTGGTGACTTCAGCTATGCCTATCAAAAGCCTGAGAAAACAACCAGGTCCCCAGATGAAGAAAGTTATGACTATGAGACTTATGCAAAAACCACCCGGACCCCCGATGTGAGTGGCTATTACTATGAGAAGACAGAGAGAACCACAAAATCCCCATGCGACAGTGGCTACTCCTATGAGACGGTTGAGAAAACCACCAAGACTCCTGAAGATGGCGGCTATGCCTATGAAATTACGGAGAAGACCACACGGACCCCCGAAGAGGGCGGGTACTCGTATGAGATAAGCGAGAAGACAATAAGGACCCCTGAAGTGAGTGGTTACAGCGGTTACTACGAAAAGACGGAGAGGTCTAGAAGGCTTCTGGATGACATTAGCAATGGCTACGATGACTCTGAAGATGGAGGTCACACACTTGGGGATTGCAGCTACTCTTACGAGACCACTGAGAAAATTGCCAGTTTCCCCGAGTCTGAAAGTTACTCTTACGAGAAATCAACAAAAACTACACGTACCCCTGATACCTCCACATACTGTTATGAGACTGCAGAGAAAATCACTAGAACCCCCCAGGCATCCACATATTCCTATGAGACGTCAGACCAGTGCTACCCTGCAGAAAAGAAGTCCCCCTCAGAGGCTCGCCAGGATGTTGACTTATGCCTTGTGTCCTCCTGTGAGTACAAGCATCCCAAGACCGAGCTCTCACCTTCCTTCATTAATCCCAATCCTCTTGAGTGGTTTGCCAGTGAAGAGCCAACTGAAGAGTCTGAGAAGCCCCTCACCCAGCCAGGGGGAGCTCCTCCACCTCCAGGAGGAAAGCCACAGGGGCGACAGTGTGACGAAACCCCTCCCACTTCAGTCAGTGAGTCGGCCCCATCCCAGACCGACTCCGACGTCCCCCCGGAGACTGAGGAGTGCCCCTCCATCACAGCCGATGCAAACATTGACTCCGAAGATGAGTCAGAAACCATCCCCACAGACAAAACCGTCACATACAAACACATGGATCCCCCTCCAGCCCCCATGCAAGACCGCAGCCCCTCTCCACGCCACCCTGATGTGTCCATGATGGACCCAGAGGCCTTGGCCATCGAGCAGAACCTGGGAAAAGCTCTGAAGAAAGACCTGAAGGAGAAGACCAAGACCAAAAAGCCAGGCACGAAGACCAAGTCATCTTCACCTGTCAAAAAGGGTGACGGGAAATCGAAGCCTTCTGCGGTTTCCCCAAAGCCGGGGGGCTTGAAGGAGTCCTTAGATAAGGTGTCTCGGGTGGCTTCTCCTAAGAAGAAAGAATCTGTGGAAAAGGCAACAAAAACCACGACCACACCTGAGGTCAAAGCCGCACGTGGGGAAGAGAAAGATAAGGAGACAAAGAACGCCGCCAATGCCTCCACGTCCAGATCAGTGAAGACGGCCACCGCAGGTAGGCGAGGGGCGGTGTCCTGAGCCGGCCACAGCTGCTCCGCTCTCAACCAGAGCCTTTGCCCTTCCGTCTGGCTTTGTGCTGGGAAGCTGAGAGAACACAACTTGAGCTCTCACTTCCCTTGCTCTTTTCTGCCCAAAGGTATAGATCTCTGTCCAGTGTGGCCCTTAGGCTTGGGGACAGCTCAGCAAACGCTTACAGAGCAGCTCTGGTTCACCAGATGCCGTTCATGGGTCTGCTGCTTTCTGGGATACAGCAACCACAGTCTAGTTCTAAAGGTTTAGAACCAAGGATGGAGGTTTCAATCTTCCCTGGAAATAGTGCTGGCACTGGCTTCAGCTATACTGGCCCCAGAATCAAGCTAAAGTGAAGGGGCTAGGCTGGAAATACATCCTCATTAAAAGCAGCACTTGTTTTCTTATTGACCAGCAAGTACCATAATTTCATTTGATCAGGTACAAATTGAGAGAAAAGCATGCAAGTTTCGTATCCCCCTCTGACTCCAAGCAGATTCAGAATTCGCTAGCACATTCAGAATTCTATTTCAGATCAAAATTCTGCTTGGCAGAAGCAAATACGCCACTTTTGATCATTTCTGTTTTCATCCTGACTCCCAGATTTATCAGGTTCTCAGTAATGACTGGAGTTTTGATGGAACAGGTCTCTGATACCCAGCTTCTTTTCACTGTTTGAAACCAGCCATAGGGATTTGCATTAATAAATTTTGTTTGCTTTATGCAGTTATTCAGGGATTTCAGATCACATTTCACAAAGAAATATAAACTGACCCTAACATGCAAAGCAAAAAAATAATTTAAATGACATTTCTTTGTTTTATTAGAGAAAATCTGATAGCTGAAACTTTGGGACTCTCAAATTCAGTACATTTTAAGAAATATTAGTCACAGCTACAAATTTTTACTTTAAGCAACATGGAGCATCCATTTCAACACTTTGGTCTCATCAGAGTTCCTTTGGACATGTATGTATAAAGCAAACTGAATTTTTTTATATTTAGAGTTGATGGAAAACCAACAGAAATTAACCTTTTGTTCTGGAAGTGTGGTCTTGGACTTAAGAGAAATGTGAAATCCATTCCAACAGATAAAGCCAATTGAAATTTGCCATCTAAACTAGCCTACCCAATAGAATTTTTAAAATTTGTTTTGTGATTTAAAGAGACTATTTAAAGACAAAATAATATCAGATAAGTTAATTTGAATTTTTTGAAGAGGTTTTTCCAATAGATTTTTGAAAAGACACAATTGTACTACTGATTGTTAAAACAAACCTGGGTCAGCTTTTAGCTGTTCCCTCTGTGCTACTCTGGGCAGCCATGTGGTGTTAATGGTAGTGATTTAGTGTGCCAGGGAAAATTGCAGACGTTTTTCATTATTAGAACAATTCACAAACTTCTGCTACCAGTCAGAAGCATACACGTGGATATTTTGAGGATATACAGCACAGATCCATGAAGATGGCTCATCTATTCCTGAATCAAGTCAGTTTACCCAAATAGCAGTTTGGCTGGTTTCTTGCCACTCCCACAAGCTCCCTAAATTGGACAGTTGATAGAATTCATTGGTGGTTTGACTCTGGGATGACAATCTTTAAACATTCCATGGAAGAAGGAAGGAAGATTAAATATGTAGGCTCCAACTGGTATTTTAAATGGTTTTACAGCAGTGGTCTCAAACCAGCTGCACAGTAAAATCATCTGGAGTGATTTTAAAAGATGGTGGTGCCCAGACCTTACCCCAGCTCAGTTAATTCAGACTCTGAGGCATGGGGCCTGCACGTCAGTATAAGCATGCTAGGTGATTCTAGTTATGCTGTAGACTGCTAACTCTGTTAGTATTTAAAAAAAAATTAACCTTTCTAACTGGAGCAAGTCAGAAAGTCAGCTGATAAAAAGGTACCAGGAGATTTGGTAGTTAAGCTGAACTTTACTTTGCCCAGACTTTCTCTTAGGGTAAGAATGTTGACTGCCAGATGCCCCTTTCTCCGGTCTAGCATGTGCTGATTGGCTAGAGAAAGGCTAGTTTTTCGGAAACCTCATTGCAGAACCTCGGTATCTAGCCTTGCCTGGGGAGAGACAGCTCACATTTCAGAGAACTGTGCTAAGAAGAAAGTACAGTGTTGTATTTCATTAGTTTGGGAACAAGGTTGAGGTGCTGAGAGCCTTGTCTTTTAAAATCTGTTTTCTGTTTAGATCGCTCCTCAGATTAGCATACACATTAGTAGCTCTTGCAAGAGGAGTTTTACTATCTAGTCCCATCCTTCGGGAAGGCCTTGGTACTCTTACTTCCTAAATGGGTTGTTGTCCACTTAGGGAAACCATCCATTCATCACACCGTTGAGGTGCTAAGCTTCCGTGTCATGTTCTCCAGACTTGCAGGACCTTCACGTGGCTAAGTAGGGCAGGCCTGCTGGGTGGGCACTTTCAGACCTCTTCACATTCTGGTAAGCCTGGTTTTCACTTTGCTTTTGTTTATTTACCAAAGGGCCAGGAACCACCAAGACAGCCAAGCCCTCCGCTGTGCCTCCAGGCCCCCCTGTGTACCTGGACCTGTGCTATATTCCCAACCACAGCAATAGTAAGAATGTTGACGTGGAATTTTTCAAGAGAGTGAGGTCTTCCTACTACGTGGTGAGTGGAAATGATCCTGCCGCCGAGGAGCCCAGCCGGGCTGTTCTGGATGCCTTGTTGGAAGGGAAGGCTCAGTGGGGCAGCAACATGCAGGTAAGAGCCCAGCGCAGTGTCTGCACTGCCCGTGGAGCTGCGTACAGAGGCAGAGGGCAGGAAGCACTATGGTTGTGTTTGTGGATCCACATGAAATGCCCCATGGGTGTGTCACACATGGACTATCCTGACCACAGAGGATTTCATACAGAAGAAAATCTAAACTCTTGCTCTTGGCAACATCCACAGCCATGGCCTGGGGGGAGAGCCATTTTATCATCCTAAGGCATAATTTATGTATCTGCAAAATGGGCCCAACATTTCCTGCCCTTTCCCCCTAATATACTAAGAGTATGTGTGTGAATCAAAGTGGTCACCTTTCCATGTGAAAGCTGCTAAGGAATTGTCTTTTTTGTGTGTTTCACGAATGGACCAAAGCTAGGAAGGTGGCCACTTAGAAAGTCAGCTTGTCCGTGTGGAGTTTCCCATGAGGGGTTTGCTGAACACGTGCCCACAGGACACTCCCGACTCCCAAACATCTATGGCTGGCAGTGAACTTCTTTTTCTTATTTCCACTGTGATTTTTGTTTATCTAAGCTTTCCTCCTGTTTCTGTATAGTCACTAAGTAAACAAACTGAGTCACCATGTGTTTGCATGACATTAAATAGAATTACTTATTTTTTAATCCTATATAATCCAATGAGAAGCACTCAGTGGCCTCTTCATGAATACAAGGTACAATTTTTATTCTTCAGTCCTGTACCCACTTACCCACATGCCTCCTCTATTTCCAGCCACACATATAAGTTAAATCTTCATTCTCAGGATGAAATGTTAGTTACAATTAAAAGACTTTAAACTGCCATAATACTTACAGCTCCTTGAATTAAATATGCAATATTTTTAAAATAAAACTGGCCATTTCTATCATAATGCCCTGTGTTAATGGAAATAGAAGCAATTCCTTACCTTAACATGAAGCAATACCTTACCTTAACATGAAAAAATTTGAAAAACTGATAGTGACTATAGATGAATTGACTCGTCATTAGTTACTTTTGGTTGCAGTCTTCAGCTTCCCTTCCCCCCAAAAATAATTTTTGGTATCTTCATTCTTTTTCCTGGAAAATGTAAGTTGAAAAGTCCTTTTCTGAGAGAAAACCGAAATCTTTCTTTCCTCTTCCTCTTTCTAATTAATACCTTATTATTGTTCCATTTTATTTCCCATCTGATCTCTGGCTCTGCCCTTAAATGGCCATTTTCTCTCTCTGTGCAGGTGACCCTGATCCCGACCCATGACTCAGAAGTGATGAGGGAATGGTACCAAGAGACCCACGAGAAGCAGCAGGACCTCAACATCATGGTTCTAGCAAGCAGCAGCACCGTGGTGATGCAAGATGAATCCTTCCCCGCATGCAAGATTGAACTGTAAAAATCAGGCCAGCCACACCACAGGATTTGAACTTTGTTTCCAGAAATTCTTCAATTTGAATCCACCTTTTCTAAAATGTCAATTCATCTAAATAAGTCGCCGAACTGTTACCTGCCAAATGCTATACTGTGTCATGGTGACATAAGTCACCACTATTTCTCACTTTTTGCTGATTGCTAAGGGAAGTAACAGTATTCCCACAGTAGGGTTCAAGTTACTGCAAAATTACCTACCCCAGTTCATCTCTGCTGAACATTTGGAAACCATGCACTAGCAAACCCAACTGACTTCTGCTAGATAGAGGCATTTGTCTTAGAGAGAGAGCAAGAAGGAGAGAGAGAGGGAGAGAGCGAGAAAGAAAGTACGCGCGCACAGAGAGAGAGACTGTAGGGGGAGAGAGAGAATGAGAAAGAAAGGGAATGCAAAAGAAGGAGATGTAATGATAGAGAGTGCTGGTGAGATACCCAGAAAGAGAGCAGGGTGGGGTAAGGAGGATAAAAGAACCAACAATTAGGTCTGCATTTTCTCAGACAGTCTGTATTCTCTAGTCTATACAGGCAAAGTTTTCAATGTGTGTCAGTCTGAGTCATCAAAAAAGGTCTTCATTTTCTAAAACAAGTAGGCTGGAAGAAAACAACAAAGAACAAAACTTGTTAAGAGGGCATGTGAGATTTTCACGCCTTACGCGCCTTCAGTTTGAAGGCTGCGCACTGACATAACCTAGTAGAGTGTAGACTGGACATGAGAATGGTTAAAGCCCCAGACTCTCAGCCTCTTTAGACACACGAGTAGATTGATCTAAGGCATGCTCCCAACATCTGTACACCCAGTTAGTCCACTGAGTCAATTAACCTGCATGCAGAAACACCCAAGCCCACCCCAGTTAACAAGCAAATACCAAAGCGGTTGGGAGTACATACAGTAGACAATTTGCCTTAGAAGGTGACTTGAATGTACAAAGATACTTGATGCACTTATTTTTTAATGCGAGACAGCAAGTTTATATAACATCCATGTAGGATTATAGACACTCCAGCCAAGGAGCATGTGTGTGCGCGTGTGGGGTACTGAAGCGGATCTGATCGGTGCGACGGTTTGGTGGTCACGTGCATGGATTACCACCTTCCACACCCTTGGGCCTCAGCCAGACACGTTGAGCCTTTCCTAGCTTCATTACTACTGCAAGTTCAAGACTGAAATGGCTTCTATGATCAGAACTGGGAAAACAGTGAATCTTATGGTGGAAGAGTTTCTCAGCAAGTGTACAGTATTTACCTTCCTTTGTCTTATGCTGGCTTTTTTTTTTAAAATTCATTTCAGCACAATTATGGGAACAAGTGTACAGAAGAATCATTTTTTTTTAGCTAGTGAGAACTTTTCGTAGATGAACTTTTTAACAAATGTTTTCATTTACAGGAAAAAGCAAAGAAGATTTTCAAGTGAGTCTTTTTTTTTAAGTGTTTGATAAGACAAAACAATGAATAATGTTTTTTTTTCTTTTAAGTTCTGGTGAGATTGAAGTCTGATACTGCAGTAATAATATTTATTAAAAACCCATAACAACCAGGAATAGTGATACCTCCCATCCCTTGATTCCCTTAACGTAAAAATCTTGAGTATATGCTAATTGAGAGTGGGGAGAATGGCAATGGTAGGCTACTTTTCTAGGCCATTACAAGAACATCACTCCGTGGTATCACGCACACACTTCTTTCAAGATCTTCAACCATGAGGTAAAAGAGCCAAGACAAGTTCAAAGAAACATAGCAAAAATTTGCTTTGGGATTTTCTTTTCTGGAAAAAATAAAAGAAAAAATACATTGAGAGCAAATGAACCCCTAGCTCCTGCGGTTCATCATGTAGAGTTCAGAGATCATTTCCATCATTGTCATCATTGAACTATGAACCTGGGAAGTGGACTCACGATTAAAACTGACATTCGGTTTCAAGTTCAGATAAGTGCACCCGTGTTCAGATGTGGCAGACGTCTCAGTGACACCCATCCTGTGCTATGTCACGTTCCGTTTCCTGCAGACTCTGAGATTTATGGAGTTAGTGAACAATGACCTCATTTTAATTTCTAGTTAGTTATTTATTTCAAAATTAACATTTTAGTTTTATTTTTGTCTGATAAATGTGTGTTTTGCACTGCTAAATACTACGAGGGTTTAAAACAATGCTTCTTCGGGGTCCCTTCATTGCGGACCTATGCAGTCTACTTAATGCTGTGAATTACATTTTTCAAATGTTTAATTTTTTAAAAGAATTAATATTCTATTTTTTTTAGACTTCTCTAGAAATGCAGCTTTTATTTATTACCCCCTTTCTTTCAAGTCCTTAAGAACAACACATTGAGGGTACAAAAAATTAAGTCATTGTGACAAAAATGGATTTCATTGAATATAAACTCATCTACTTAAAAGTTATTTTTAAGCAAAGCTAAGATATTCAATATAATTATGTAGTGATTAGTTGTTGAGTTGGTCCACATAATGCATGGGAAGAGAAACAGATTTCCAGCCTTCTTGCCAAATTCAGACCTCTGGTTGATCTTTCTTTGATCGAAGATGGAATTATTTTCCAATTTCCCAAGTTAAATTTATTTAACATGTACATTATTTTACTTCAAAAAATATATACTTTTTGGGGACAATTAGACCCAGTCTCCAGTGCTAAATATTCCACCCCCCTCCTTTTTTTCCCGTTTTATTTTTTGGTATAGGATTTAATGGGAAACATACACAAAAGCTGTCACTGATCCGCTGGCTCCTTTTCCTATGACATGTATCAGTAGCTTTCTCCATCCATATTTCTCCGTGATGACCACAGAGCCTGAGTATGCCAGAAAAAAACATTTGCATCATAGGTTGCTCCTGTGCTTCCAGACACTTTCCTACCTGTGTGACTAACCTAATTTTGCTAGTTCCATAAGTACACGATTAGTTTAGTAACAGCCATCACAGTGCACCGTGTATATTCATGGTGAGAGCTGAAGAGTGACACAGACACAGACTTCTAGAAGTTTTACTCACACTGATTACTTAATCCAATTGTATAGAATGAATATTTGAGTGGAAGGAATTTACACTCCGTAGATGATGGGATTCCATCAAGGTAGCACTCATGACCATGACCTTTTGGGTAGTATTCTTAAACAAAATTATACAAATACTAAATGTTAGAGATGACCCTCCATTTTCAATTTTAACTAATTCTCTCCCCCTCTCAGACCCCAACTCCTGTGCATGCTTTCTCAGTCTTGTGGTGGGACTGGATACAAAGACTGAATCCCCCTCCTTGCCCCCCTCCCTGCTGTTTTCCATGGAGTTCAAAATTTTTTCTTTTCTTACCTTACATATCATAGTGAATGGTTTCCCCAGTGTATATGAATGTTTTAAGTGTCTCCGATAGCTTATGCAGTTTAGGAGCTTTCCAATACTCATTTAATGAGATTTAATCATTTGCTAATGGAAAGTTTACCACCTTCCATTTTCCCTCTGTTACCAAATTTCAGCTCTCAGAAGCTGCTCTACAATTCTGAAATTGCTTTTCTTGCCTCTCTTTAGTCACCTGTCACAAGAGGTTCTTGCTCAGTAATTATATTGTGATTTAGATTAATAGCTTTTCTTTTCTTTTTTTTTTGGCGCTTCAGATTGAGAAGAACAGATCTGTTTCCATTTGAAAGGAACTGTAAGCATTTCTCTTTTAACCAACTGAACAACAAAAGCCACCTAGCAATGAGCATTTCTTTGAAAGCAATTAGGTTATTCACCTGGTATTAAAACTATTTTAAAAAAATCTGTGACTTTATTAATTTAAAAGGCAACATCAAAACCGAAAAGGAAGGGGAAAAAATAGCTTCTCTGCACTCGTTTGGAGCTCCCCAGTAGTGGAAGCCTTGGAGATGAGACATCAAAACTAGGCTGCTCTTTGGAGAACACCCCAAGGCAGGTCCAGTCTGGATTCCCGGGTGGCCTGGCAGCCCTGCTCTTTCAGCCATGGGCAGAGGTCCTGAGCCCAGCTGAGAAGCACCTCCCACTCCTCTCTCTTGTTCTGATGGTGTTTGTGTCAGTCTGCAGCTGTGTATGGTATTATGTCTTATAATCCTGCATCACTTCTATCCTATCCAGTCATATCTAATGTAGAAAATTAGTTTCCAGTGAAAGTAATATGTAGTGCTTTTATGATATTTGTGTGCAATATCCCCTCTTCCATTGAGGATATTTGATGTAAAAGAAAAAAAAACTCAGTTCCACAATAAAATACAGAAGTGGCAGAAGTTCATGTGTGTGCTGTGTTCTATTGTTACTGAGTTGAGCACATCTGAAGCTGGGGTTTGTCACTTCCAGCGGGAGGGGAAGGGTGGCCAGGGCATTTAGTCATGCGGGATGACCAGGTTCCTTTAGCTGGTGTTTCGGCAAACTGCTGAGAGGACCCTACTACCAACTTCTATAATTGCCACCTTGTTTTCTTTTATAGGCAAGCTCTGGAGGGTGATAGGGTTGAAGTACAGAAAACTGGGAGGTGAAGGGAAGAGACAGTTAAAATTATTGCTTTAAAGAACATCAAAGGACAAGGGTGACCCACTTGGCACCCCTCTGATCAGAGCGCTTCCCTGTCCTTATGTGACAAAAAATTTCTAATGTTTTCGCCTTAAAAAAAAAGTGAAAGGACCAGCGCATTTAGAGGTTTATGCAAAGTCAAGCATGATATAAAAGTCAGGTTTTATTCCTAGCTCAGCCACACCTCTTGCCCTGACCTCAGTTACTTTGTGTAGAGTTCTTTTCTCACCTTGTAAAATAAGAGGATTCGATAAGATAAACTGGATGGTCCCTCCCAAGGCTCATTTGTGGGGCTCTACAAAGTCATCATTCTCAGTAACTCTAACCAATAACTAATCTTCCTCTTGGTTTTTTGCTCAGCTACAAAATAGGCTCTATCCAACTAAAACACACTCTGAGTTGGATTCACACCCAGGAACTAAAAGCTGTTGAGGAAAACTTATTATAATAGTACTGGGAAAAGGAGGAATTCCCTTCAGTCAGACAAGTGATGATGTACTTTTAGTCTTACGCAGTAGTGGGGAGTTATAGGTGAAGAAAAACATAACTGCTGACCTAACTGAATGGGGCACAAGGGGACCCCAAAATTCAAGGATGAGTTTAGGTGACCATAGGAAAAGCACTAGAAATGATGTCTGAGATGTATGTGTGTGCACGTGAAAGAGACAGGAGGGAGAGGAGAAGAGGGGAGGGGAGGGGAGGAGAGGGGAAGAGAGAGAGAAAGCAAATTCCATCTCCATATCCCATCTCTGGTCTGTGCCTCCGGATACTTTCATAGCATCCTGACACCTGCTATAGTGGTCAGAACCTGAGGAGTTTTTCATTTGTCTGCTTTAACAACTATGTTAATCATTTCTATCCCCACCTTCAGTTTCTGGTCTTAGGATGACTCATCCTAAATTTTCTACTCTTAGCCTGCATCAGTTATACGGTGTACTTGTTGAAAAAGTTTGGAATCAGACCCGGGTTCACACACCTTCCTTGCCACTTACTGTGTGACCCTAGGCAAGTTGCTCGTCTCAGTTTTCTCCTCTGCAAAATGAGGAGTAATTCATATCCTGTGCAGGGTCGTTGCCAGGATGAGAGAGGATGTATTTAATGAGGGAGGATCAGTCACTAGAGACGGGGATTCACAAAGAGCGGTGGGCAAGTGAAACCGACATGCTCAAGATGGGTTTGAGTGCTCATGAGTTAGAGCCTGGAAAACACCGATCCCCAACAGTGTTCCAGCATAGTGTCATTGGAGAAAACTTTTAATGGGTATTTTTGATCCACTTTACATATTATCTTGGCATATTAGCTTCTCAGGGTATTTTAAAGATTAAAATTTTGAACTCTGCAGAGATGTCGCATCACGGAAACCAAAAAGCAAGGGAAATTCTCTACCACTGGGTACAGAAGAGGACATAATGTCCCTTTTACAAATCCTGTGTAAATCTTCCCTATTGTCCCCAATGCAGCATTTAAAGCCCACAGTGGAATATATTTTCAGATGCTTTTTGTAAGAATAAACTCCTTGATTTTTGAACATGTCCAGCTAGAATCCCTAATATTCATATATACCACAAACAGCCCAAGCGTAGCTGTTGTCTCAAACAAAGATTCCATGGTGACAGGCTCAGTCTCAGGGGCCACCACCATCTTTTGTTTGGATTCCTTGTGGCCTCAGGTAATAACATCCTCAGGGCAGCGTGCAACCTCAGCTAAAAGGCAAAATCCAAAGAAAAGGCTATTTTCTCAAAAGCTGTTATTAGAATAAAAGGCAAATTTCCCGACACAACTGTGTTGAAAATCACTCCTCTTTCCCCATTTTCCAAAGATTTTAAAAAATGTATCATTTTCAGAGTTTAAAAAATTCTATCTTGAAGATTACTAATAACCATTTAATGAAAATTCAATCACACCATATTTGCTTTTATGATTCACAAAAGCCAAAGCCCTCTGAACCCTTTTCAAACATAATCCCTTCCTCTCCCACGTCCCGGGAGGTTAGTAGGGTGCAACGGTGTTGGGTTCCGTTTACTCCTGTGAGGTCACATCACATGAGCAGCCTCATTTTGGAAATCAAGACACCTGATGCCAGATCTGGCTCCTCAGACAGCAAAATCATATAAATCCTCACTTACTCTTTTTCATAATGAGCTTTGTTTAGGAAGAATAATGCCTCAACCTACATCAGCATCTCTTTACATTCAATTAGCCAAGACATAAGTGTTCATTATTTTTCTAGTTTGAGAAATATCACTTGTTAGTGAGCCATCTGTACAAGATCAATGTTGTCTCATCTACATCACTGCAAAACTCCCTGTGAGTGACCGTGTCCTCCAGGCTGGGGATTCTAACCTTGGCACTTCTGACAACTACTGACATTTTGGACCAGGTAGCTCTTCCCTATGGAGTCTGTCCTGTTCACCATAAGATGTTTGGCTATAGCCCTGGTTTCTGCTCACTAGATGCTTTTTCATTCAGTAAAGAAAAATAACTTTAATAAATTTCCATTATATTTGATTACTTCTTATAAAATCTACAAACAACCTTGCCCCCCGCCCCCCACACCTGAAATATACAGTCAGCTTGAAGGTAGGAAAACAGAATGCAAATTTGGATGCCAAGGAAACACAGTCCAGAGAGGAGAGAGCAGTATCTGTACCTTAGCATTGCTTTTTCTTCTCTTCCACGACGTGCCATCTATGTTTTGGCCAAGGCAGGGTGGGGAGCAAACAGGTTTATTTCAAATAGTTCATTTAAGTTCAATTTAAAGTAACTTCTCTTCAATATCTACTTTACCAAGACTCCATGGAGAAGAATATTGTCTCCGCCCCTGGACAGCTTGAGTCAGAACTATGTGACAAATGGAAGCATGAAACAGATAACCATTTCCTTCATTAGAGTCTCTCCCAGGTCTGGGCTTGAAATGCTCTTCCTTTGAATACCCCCATCACCATCTGTGTCTCTTTAATGACACTCTCCAGCTGCATTGAGAGGTGTGTATGTGCCTGTCCCGTCTTCACTGGGATTTAGCAGGAGTCATGGGATGAGAGAAAGCCTGCGAGAAGAGGACTTATGGTTCCAAGATCATGATTTAGGGATGAGGCTGGAGGCTGGATCATGATTAGGGATGATGGCTGTGAATAACGGTAGGTAGCTAGAGGGAAGATAATTTGTTACAGTGAAGATCATTTCCAGAAGCCAGGAGATTGAGAGCAGTTACCCATCCACAGGGAAGAAATATAGAAGGTGATATGGACAGAGGTAAAAAGGACGTAGGACAACCTGGTTAGATCTTACGATGTTCCAGGCAGGCGGGAGAGTATCCCATAGCTCAGGAGATGAGAGCATAGGGAAAAAGGGAGTAGCTTGGGAAGGAAAGATTCCCAAAGGGGAGAGTTCCTGAGAGATGGGGGTAAAAGTTTAGGCCGGATCCTGGGGAGCAGGGAGGATGAAAACTCATGCCAAGCAACGGCACAGTGGCTGAAGTGATGTCTTTGGGTGAGGGCAGGGGTTAAAGTGCAAGGGTGAGGGAGAGGGAGGACACGCACAGGCCTACTTATGAACTTAACTATTATGAACCGAACTACGTTTCATGCTTGATGGCCACAAATTTACTGAGTAAATGCACCAAGATTGGTCTTGAAGCTTTCTCTTGTTATAATAAGGTAGTGGGTGAAAAAGCCCTACCCTGATAAACTAAAATGTCATGATCCTCTACCTAAGAGTCTGCTGTGCCAGTGTCCAGGACCCTGGGTTGGGTACAGTGTAGTTAGATGTGGAAGGTAGGAGCAGTGCTAACTTGACCTCAGAGTTAGTTTTCAGTTCCTCATTCAAAATGGGAATAATGGTGTCTCTATCATAGGGTTGCCTGAGTTGTTGGCACAGCCAATCCTCACTCAATATGAGTGGTTGTTATTATTATAAATGCCACAGTCTAAAGAGATGGAGAGATGGATATATGTTGCTCAAAATCACAGTTACTATATTGATGGTAAAATTCCTTCTCTCCTTTCCTTTCCCAGTGATAAAGAAAACAACCAGATAATCCCAGAAGATATATTTCCATAGATGCTTGATAAAAGAGCACAAACCTGAATAAGAGCACACCACTGTACTTACAGGCAAAACTGCATCGCGAGCAAGAGCTACCCCCTCACCCTTTTACAGAAAAGCTGCAGAAAGGAGTTTTCTACCTTTCGACAGCTTTACAACTATTCATGTCTCCTGTGTACTGTGAGCCCCTGCTCATCTCTCATATTCTCCAATTTCTCTTGCTGTGTGTCATAATTGTGCATGTGTGTGCATACAGGCTCATGTTATCCACTTGATGAAGGAGCTGAGACAATGCTTTGGAAAAAAGTCACCCTGATATAATGGAGAAGCCAAGCCAAGGAGCTTTCAGAGCTAGGGCTGGTTTTTTCCTCAAAGCCCCTACATTCTAAAATACCACCGTGGCCTGAAATTTGAAAGGCAGTGGGTCCAAGATCTTCAGTTCATTCCTGTACTGAACTTTCCCCAGTTCAGGTCAGGAAAGAAGAGACCCAGGGGAAGGAGAAAGAGGGGTGTGTGGGCACCCAACTCAGGGGGAGCGCTTGTACTACGCAGGAGACCAAGGAGGATCCCGTCACAGACATGTAGTTCTCCTCTACTGGGAAGGCAGACACCACTCAACACTTAAGACCCTTTTCTTGAACCACAGCCTCTCCCACCACCTTCTCTAGGCATCAGGAACTTTCAATGTTCAAAACCGTTCCCTGTCACCCAGGAACTTCTCCACAAGCTTCAAGCTCCTTATTTATTAGTCAGATCACTTGCCACTTTCCTAGCTGCACAGCCCTTCTGGCATCTGGATGCCTTGCCAATACACAGAGCCTTGATAATAAAGAACACTTTTAAACCACAGGGTCCTGCTTTGAGAAAAGGAGATGGTGGCGGAAACAGAGGCCTGCGTCACAGTCACTGTGAGTCCTATGACAGGGCCTGGGGGGCTGCTCTGCAGGGGCCGTCAGGCAGATGCCTTTGCAGCGCTTTGAGCCTGGAACTCCTGCTTCGCCTGATTCCTCTGCTCCTGTTCCCTCTGAATCAACTGTACCCGCTCCAGGTGCCACTGCTGCAGCTTCTGTTCATAGGTGGCCAAGTCCTCCGCCTCACAGGTGGGGAGCTGCTCTCGGACAAGCTCGGTGGTCAGAGTCAAAAGGCTTCTGGACTCAACTTTGCCCATAGTTTGAAGCTTCGAAAGTAAGGCCTATTGGAAACAAAGAGAAAAAATAAGAAGGTGGGGTGGAGGGCAGGTGGGAGAAGAATCGTAGTCACTTGAAGAAGAATTGAAGTCACCTCCACACCTCCTGATCACAGGAAAAGGCACTTTGCTGGGAATCTAATGTGTCCCTTTCATCCAGGCACTGTTAGCTTTTGCTCTCTCTCTCTCTCTTTTTTTTTTTCCCCCCAGACCAGCGATTTTGCTATGATGCACATAGGATCTCTCCCCCTTCACTTCAAAGAGTAAATGGAGATCCATGTGCTGTGATTCCTCAGTAATTTCTCATTTTAAACCAAAGGACAGCACAGGTATGACAAAGCCACATTTCCACTCTGACCTGAACCAAACCAAGCAGCAAGTTCCAAGAACAAAGAACCCTACAATCCAAACACAATGGCAGAAGCAGCTGATAAAATGGGGCAAGCCATCCATACCTTTGCCTTTAGAATAACTGAGGTAAATGTTTGCCTTACTAGTGTGCCTTTCAACAGATGGAAATCATTTCAAGGATTTACTAATGGCATGCTAAACGGCCCCGGGAGAGCGCTCGCTTTTACAAGCTCCCGCTGCTGCACGCCCTGACAGGTCAGCCTTCGCGCACCGACTGCTCACGGCTCTGTCTGAAATGGCAGCGCACTTTGTTCCATATCGTATTTCTGGAGAAGTAAAGTACTAAAAACACTAATTTACTTAAGTGCTTCAAGATGTAGATCATCAGTGAGAACCACTTAGGGCCGCAGCTGTAGCTTACCCTGCACATCCCCTGTTCCACAAACAAATGCAATTCACTGGCATAGGTGATGAGGCTGCTCCAATAGGGGAAGGAAGGTGGGTGGGTCCATGACTTTCCAGGAAAGGCCAGAGGCCCAGAGTGATGGACCAGTCACATAAAATTGAGTAAGAGACTAATAAAAATCAGGCAACAGGAAGAAAAGGAAATGTAAAATGAAAGTTCTTTCTTCCCGGTAGGATTCTCCATGTGCTTTGAGGCCGAGGAGACAGCTTGGGACACCAGAGTGAGGACTCAGCTTTGAGTCAACAAACTTTAGTTCAGAATCACAGTCACTTATTTAAGGACTGGTTCCTCTCAGTCTGGGGTCCTGGGAGGATATATGAAATGCAGTGATCCCTAACACACAGCTAGCGATCAATAAGTATTTGTCTTTTTTTTTTTTTTGAATAGTCAAAAAATAAGCATTTGTGGAAGAGTAAGGGCTGCAAGCACAGACTTCTATTATCTAAGATTAAATATCTAAGAAGCAAGAAAAAGAGGTGCTAATTTTCAGGAGTGATGTGGCAGCTTTGGTTAATATGATTATGGTGAATGATAATCCATGGAGTTAAGTAGATTTTTTTTAGTTTGTTCGTTCTCTCTAAGTCTACAAAGCTATGCAATAATAAGAGGACAGAGCATGTATATAAATTTTTAACATAGTTCCATTGCTAATTCTCTGTGTAACTTGGGAACATTGATTTATCTTTCTTTTTCAGCTTTCAAATTATAAAAGAAGCTGAGCAACAATCTTCAGAGGTACTGGGAGAAAGGTCCCATAGCTGCTTCAATATAAATACTGGAAAGATTTACATGTAGTAACCTGGCAAAATTGACAACTCTCTGTCCCAACATGCCAGTAGAGGTCAGTTGGCATGGATGCAGGGAGGGGGGTTTTCTTCTTACAAAGAATTCCCCTTTAGGCAGCACTTTTTTCTCTTTGCACTATTTAGAAGAAAATAAATCATGAAGAGACCAAGGGCTTAGCTTCTGAGCATGGCTCTTCTTCCCTGACGTGGTCTGAGTATTTCAGGGTGCACAGTGGAAGGCTACCCGAGAATGCTCAGGGCTGTTCTGAAAAGAAACAGTGGAAGATTGTTTGCATCCTCCATGCGGTCCGAGAGAGCACCTACAATGGCCCCAGTGCCCAACACAAAGCTGCCAGTTGAGCAAAGGAAGATGCGTGCATCTTATCTCCCTAATATTAAAAAACAGCTTTGTGATTTCTTCCTGGGTTTCTGGGTCACCAAGCATGTTCAGTGCACTATGGAGAAATGACCAGATTCTTTCCACTCAGCGCTAGAATCAGGCGATTGCTGTGAGGAGGCAAGCTATTACCCGCCCGTCAGGCACATGTCAGGGATGACTGGTAATGACAAGCCATCTTGGTGAACAAAACTGTGACGGATTAGCTCAAATACAAAGGGGAGCATAAAAATTCCATTTGTTTCTTTTAAGACCACTTCCTGTTCGAGGCAATAAAAATGTAATTTTTGATGTCAGTTTTTACACCTTTGTGTGTGACAGTGATACATGAAAGGATGGCTTGTCTATCAGCACAGTGGGACAATGTGTATAATGGCAGCCAAGAGGCACTCAGCTCTGCCACGACTCACCTTGAATCGCTCCAGGTACTGAGGGAGTTTGGACTGTTCCGTCTCTTCCGTGTCCAACTGCTCCACCAGCTCTTCTGAGCCCTGACTGCTGCCACCGTCTCTGGGCTGCTCCTCTGAAGACACAGGGGCTGGAGCAGCCAGAGCCTGCAGCGCGCCGCCCAGCACATCAAGCTGTAGGGCACAAAAAGGGGCAGGGACTGAACATCCTGTGGGCCTGCAAGCATACCACGAGGAGGCTGGGGAAGGAAAGGAAGGAAAAACAGGGATCTAAAAACACAGGAGACTAGTTTCCTTAAACCTGCTAGGAAACAGATGCTTACACGGTTTCACATTAGAAACTGTCTGTTGGGAAATATGGAAAACTCAGTACAAAAAAAATGGTACAAGTAATCGAGCTCAGGATTATCTGCACAAGTGAACCAGCATAGGACACTTAACTTCAATAGAATCCAAGAACGATGCTCAATGGGAATAGAACTACCTCCCCCTTCCATGTCTTTCTCCTTCGGCTTGGAATTGGGAGGAAAGGAAAGAAAAACCACTGCAGGTCACAACCAACCAAGGGTCATTCTGAGTCTATGGTAAAGCCTCTGAATACAGCAAGGGCCTCCTTCAGAGAAGGCTTTTAGCTCACTGGGTATCTATAAACGGGGATCAGTGCAATCGACATAAGCTGCCAGCAAAGGTCAGTCAGGCATGCAAGAAATACATTCTAAGGAGGTGCTTTTTATGACTTAGAAAGTAAGTTATAAAACAGGGTTTCCTTATGTTTTCACCCCCTCCCCCACCACTTTCAGTTAGGGGCACATTTCACTCACACCACAATGGGTTAGAAACAACCTCAAGGGAAACATTAGTACCCATCTGGGTACTAATTAATTCTGGACAGATTAATTCTGTCCACGTCACATGAGAACAAAAATCCAGAAAATACTCCAAGGCCTTTTAAAGCACTAATACATTATACCCAGATCTGATGCATATTCAATTCTCATTGTCACCCGAACCGCATTTCTATTAGGGCAGAATACAAAGGATGCAATTCTGGCTCAGAGGGTAAGGAATATTTCCCTGGTAAAGGATTTATGTGTAATTTTATGTTTTCAATCACTAACACTGACTATACGGGATGAAAACATAAAAATATATTTAGAAACATGTATCCTTTGCTATATAAACATCTGGCAAAGAACATAAAAGATTCACTAACTGTTACCATCAGTATAGGCACCAGATCTGCGTATGTGGTGACTGAAATGAAAGTCAAGGGGTGAGTCTCAGTGACCAGGGTCAAGGCAAAACAAATAAGCAGCTCAAAGTTAACCTGTGCTGGCATGAAACCAATGTCATTCTAGGTCTCACCTGCTATAAAAGTTTTCTGGACAGGAAAAGACACTGTGGTTCCCAATGGGGTGTAAGGCTTGTCAGTAGCTATAAGATGTGACGTTTCCTGTAGCCTGAGCTAAGTCTAGAAACTTCACTGTATCAAGGGCTCTGGGTGACTAAGTGGGATGACTTTGGTGCTGAGGGGAAGACATTTTCCTAGTCCAGGCAAAGTGAATACCTTACAATTTATTTATTTATTTTTTTTTAAAGATTTTTTTTTTTTTGCACTATGATAAGCCTTTTATTTTTTTTTCCATTTTTTTTTTATTGTTATTTGTGTCTTTTACATTTTCTATTCCCCTTGGGCAGCCCACCACCAATTCACCCGTGATCCATCTCCATGGTCCCCTGTATTCTCCTCTCTTCCATTTTGTGCCCTTATCCTCCCCTCCCCCCTCCCCCACCGCTGAGTGTCTCTCTCCCACCCCGCCTACCTATAGTCCTGTTATAAGTGAA